>NC_069423.1:49163976-49188047 GCF_026875155.1 Cherax quadricarinatus | reverse complement strand
AGGGGAGGGAAATGATAACGACATATAAATACTGCGCAGAAAAACCCGGGGGGAAAAGAAGGATTTTCCAGAGATGGACACATACAAAGAGGTCAAAATTGGAAGTTGAAGCCCAGTGTAAAGGGGATGTTGGGAAAGTATTTCTTCAGTCATAGAGTGTCAATCGTGGAAAATAGTCAAAAAGTAAAGTAGGGGAGGCGGGAACCATACATATTTTTAAGGCGAGGTAGTAAACTCAGGGAGCAGGGAGAGGGGACCTGTAGCAACGTGAAGGGGCGGGGCCAGGAGCTATGACTCGCCCCTGAAACCCCAAAAAGGGTGATACAAATAGGTGGTAACACACCAGACACACACACACCACATGCACATATTGGTAATGCTTTATTTCACTAGCAAATCAGGGTTTTCCCAGAAGGTCTGTAAAACCACTGTGGATAAAATCTACCTTTTCTTAAACACTTCTGAGTGAGTTGTTTTAAATTCTTAAATTTATCGCACTCCAGTACATAATGACGAGGGTGTGACAATAATCCACTGGAAAATTTTCATTTCGTTTGGCTACATAGGTGGTGGTGATTTAACCTGCAAAGAACTTGAAACCCCACCCGGGCCGGGGGGTAGTGACATCAAGGTCTGCTTATTTTTTTGGAGCCCCATAACATGTGGCTCCTCCTGCATATAGAATATGATAATGGACTCACGGTGTAAATCTCCTGAGCCTTAAGCAAAAATTTTCAGTGAAGTTCTTTTCGTTTTTATTGTTCTCAAACTCACCTGACAACCCAAGATTGTAATTTCTCCCTTTTGAAAGCAACAGCTTAGCCAAAATTTTTTTAGTTCTTCAGCAACTGAAGACCAATGTAGATGGAATCCACAGCATGTGCACTTGACCCCACTGTCCACAATCCTACCATACCTGTGTCTGGGTTTTGACACAAGCAGCCACAATTTATTAATGAGTTGAGAGCATTATGGATACAGAGAACAGTTACAATTAAACTGTCAAAACTTTGATAATAGATGCTTTTTAGTGAAGGGGTATGGCAAACAGTTCTGCTGAAGGGTAGAGGGGCCCAATATTGATGGGGCTCCAATTTTCCCTTAAGAGACCATCACTCGTAGTCAAAAACCCCACACCAGCTCACCATGGTTTTGGGGAAAAAACCCTCAACGTAAATAATTTGCGAGAGTGGTGCTGTGTGATAAGTATCAATACAGCTTAAAAGGCTCATGTTTGGCTCAAGGCGAATTTTTGTTTGTGATTTAAAAAGTATTTTGGGGGGAAATGGGGGAATGGTAGTTTGGAATGGGGTAATATTCCATGGAGCGGAGAAGTGCTGCTGTTGCCTTACTTGACATAGATCATGTATCTGATTCATGCGGCAGGTCGGTTCCAGTCTTTTCGATCCATCTGGAGATGTTCAGTGCTGAGGAAAGTTTGGAGGGCTTCTGTGCAGGGGTTTGAATGAGCTTGCCTGAGCATATTAACCCCAATTAGGATATTTTTTCAGTAACACGATCCTGATGCTTGGAATATCAAGTTCTTTTTGCATATTTAAAATTTTGGCAGTACGAGGGCATCCTAGGATGATCCTCATTGCTTCGTTCTGCAGTTTTTCCAGCCCTCAAAGCTTCCATTTCAGACACAAGAGCAAGTAGTGGCGCAGCATAATCAACCAATGATCTAATATAAGCAAGATACATCATTTTCACAATTTTAACATTAGCACCATACCTGGGGTGAAGCCCTGCCACAACTCTAAGTGCTCTTAGTCGTTCTTTGTATTGGCGACTAAGTCTTGTTACAACAGGTCCAAGTAGTGGAACCTCAAAGCCTAGATACTGTATCTGCTTACATATTCTAGAAGAGACCCATCATGCAATTGGATCTGACGAACTGTGCCTCTCTGTCGAGGAGGACGCCTATTGAGTATCTTTGTTTTATCAGTAGAGATTATCAACCCCAGGTCCTGACACGAGGCTAGTACATGATTAAGAATGTTTTGGGTGTTGGAGAATCCGGTGGTGTGAATCATTATATCATCAGCAAAACTAATCACATAATTATGGGCTGACTAGGCTTAGCATTAAGTAATGCATTAATTAGAATATTGAACAGTGTGGGACTGAGCACACCTCCCTGTGGGGTTCCTAATTCAAAATCTTTAGTTACACTTCTATGTCCCTGGAACAACACAGACGATTTTCTGTGGACAGGTAGCCTTTAATCCAGCGGAGAAGCCATTCCTCCAACATCCATTCTGGCAATTCACTAATTATTACATGTCGGTTCGCTACATCGAAAGCGGATTTAAGGTCAAGGAAGGTAGTGTAGGAGCTGTCAGTGTGCAGGGTGAGAAAGGTGGCTATGCAATGATGCACGCTCCTTCCATGCATGAAACCTGTAACCAGGGAGACAAAAATTGTTTGATTCTGTACATGAGACGATTAAGAATCATTCTCTCAAATGTTTTACACAAACAGCTAGTAAGAGATATTGGGCGAAATGCATTTTGTTGAAATTTGGGGTTAGGAATTGGAATGATGAGGCTTGTTGGTCCAAGATTGAGGGAGCTCCCCCGTTACATAGCTCATGTTATATAATTCAAGTAATGGATTACCTGGTACTCGACACAGCAATCTGAGTATGTTGTAAGTAAAATCATCCTCACCAGGCGACGTGGAGTTGCCCTTAGTTAGCGCTGCATCAAGTTCATTTAAATTAGTGAAAGGAATGTTGCAATCATCTGCCTTACTGAGCATAAAGCAAACAAGTTCTCCCTTGCATCATATTTGTCATTTAATTTTGCCTGTGTGGTACTGGGGAGATTGTCATAGCTAGATGTAGCAGCCCAAGCACAGACTAACTCATTCGCCCTATGCAAGGGATGAGGGTGCGCGATCTGCCCAGTTTTGTTACCCTTAATTCTATTTATGTCCCTCCATGCCCGGCTAAGTGGGGTGTGAGCATTAAGACCGTTGACAAATTTTTCCCAGTAGGTTTGCCGCAGCTCTGTCATACGCTCTCTGGCAGCAGCAAGGGCAGTTTGGAAGAGCCTCAGCATTCCAGGGGTACGATGTTTTCAATAGGCTAGGCCTAGTCTGCGAGCAGTACGTTTCAGTGTACGAAGTTTAGAATCATTGTAATAAGTATGGTTTTTGAAGGAGGTATGATTATTATGGAAGTTTGTTGGGTTTAGAGTACCAAGAGGTTTCAGTGGCGGCTCTAAGTAGTTCTGAATACTGCTCACAAGATCATTGTTAAAGGTCTCTACAGAGGAACACTCATAGGAATTATACCAGTCAGTCACATGTGCAACAAAGTCATCATGCTGATCTGTGGGAACATTAAAACGTTTCCGTTTGAATATCCCACCAGGAAGGATAGTATTACCAATATCTAGAGAGGTTAGCCTAGGGAAATGATCAGACGCTATATCTGTTACAATGGAAGACTCACAGCTGGCAGAAGTAATGTTGAAGCCCAGGCACAGATCAAGGATGCCTCCATAGATATGTGTGGGTTCAAGGTCACCTACAATTTGGACATTATCATGACTGTTTAAGAGTGACAACAGTTGATTGCCATTACTATTACCAAACTGTGAGTTTCCAATGCTTTTGTGTCTCGCATTGTAATCGCCAATAATAAGAGTAGGCTCAGAATGAGCACAAGTTGGGAGCTCCAAGTAATTAAATTTATCAGCAGGAGCATACAAGTTAAATATGTTGAGAGCAGAGTTCCCTATATAAATCCTAACACCGTGATATTGTAGCCCCTCTGTTTTCTTGTGTGCAAGAAGTTGATGGGGAAGTGATTTTTTAATATATAGAACACAAGAGTTAGTAGATTTGAGGTTGTATGCAACAAATGATGGTAATTTAGGGGGTTGGGATTTTTCAGGGACTCTGCACTCTTGTAGACACACAACATCAATGGGTTCGGTGGTTACTTTATGATGAAGTTCAGGAAGTCTTTTTCTAAGTGATGCAATATTCCAGCTTAATATAGAAAGTTTATACGAGTTTTGATCCATTATAGTAGTCCTGGGATCTTGCCGAGTTTCTCAGCATAATGAAAAAATTGTTCATATAAATAGCAGACCTTATCAATGTCAACAGTGCTACTCTTGTCCATGAGTTTTGTAAGTGCACCTCCAGTTGTAAGGCCTCGTGGGAGTCTTCGTAAACCCAGAGCATGACGCTGTTTATGTGTGAATGTATGATAGGTGACACCACCACTCACATTCCCTCCTCCACTAACATTACACGCAACACTACAACTGTCATCACCAGCGCCACTACCAACATTGTGTTCATTACATTTGTCAACAGTATTGTATTCAACATTAATGCCTATGTGACTAACCTCATCACACTCTGCACCACCACTTATATTACGCTCATCACTATTACTAACATTATAGACACCACCGCTCTCATCACACTCTTCACCACCACTTAAATTACGCTCATCACTATTACTAACATTATAGACACCACCGCTCTCATCACACTCTTCACCACCACTTAAATTACGCTCATCACTATTACTAACATCATTGACACCATAGCCTTCGTTATGATGCTCACTACAGTTATCAACACAAGTATTATATTCGTCATTACTGTGATTAAGAACACCACCGCCACCTTGTTCAGCAGCCTTACACTTGCTTTCATAAATTGTGACAATCTTGTTATTGGTACACTCTACACATCTTTCCTTGTGTTGTTCAAGTTGTTGTTTCAGGAGAAATTGTTGTGTTTCCAGTATTTTTATGCGCGACATCAGGTTGTATACCACAGGAGCAAGACTTGGAACATCTGGAGACGTGAAGTCCCGGTCAGCTGAGCTATTTGGCTGACTGTCAGCTGACTCAGCTAGGCTGGTATTGACAGCCGATGTGATGGAGGTCTGTTGACGTGCTCCCCAGGTGAGGTGCTCAACCCCATTGTCTGAGGGCAGGCATGAGCCAGTATTCAGACCCGAGGTACCTGGTAGTCCTGGGGGGCCATTATGAGGGGTACAGGGTGAAGTGCGGTTGGCTGCGATGCGATCAGCCGTCACACTGCAGTCAGCATGAGCTGCTGTGACTCCTGAGGTCTTACAATTGATACATTGTTTAGCAACAGTCTGTTGCTGTTTGATCATAGCATAACACCGTTCAGAAGGATGAGCATTGGCACACACTGCACACCAGATTAGATTTTGCCACCGAAGTGGCAAGTTTATTGTGCACCCCATATCCATCCTGTGGACGGTAGTGCGAGAGCATATGGATACACAAAAGGCCTAGGAACTAGGCCCCAAAGGGTTAACAGGAATACATATGGATTTATATCTACATATCTATAGTTCACTTATCTGTTACAAGCAAATTTAGGAAATTTGCTTAGTATATCTGGTATCTTATTTTCATTAATAAGATATCTTGACATGTCACATAGGTTATTATACTGTCTGTCTCTGTATTCCTCAATAAGTGGACAATTAAGCACATAGTGTTCAAGAGAGTGACCCTATGCCTGATCACATAATTTACATTTAGTTTGATCATCATCTGTGTGTCTCCCAAACTGCCAGAAGTACTTGTAACCAAGCCTAAGCCTGGCCACTACACATCAGTCAGTCTGTTCACATTGCAAGTTGCTCCATAAACATACTTATCTACGTTCATGTTATCATAGTGGGTTATAGATCTACTCAGGCTTCTAACTGCATTCCTATAACAATCATTTCATTATTTACTTCTCTCCTAATATTATTCCTAATGCTAGACACAGTTATTACCAAAGTTATATTCTACATTCTCCTTCTGGGTACTCTTCTTGGCTAACATATCAACTTTATCATGAAGGAGTAATCCAATGTGTGATGGGATCCATAGCAATTGTACATTAATTCCTTTGTCCCTAATTTTTGAGTATCTATACCTGGCTTCCCCAATGAGCATGTTGTTGGAGTCATTATATGAGCCAAGAGCCTTCAATGATGACATAGAATCAGTAATGATGATAGAGTCAAGCTCAGTGTCATAGGTTAGCTTTAGCGCCATTAGGATTGCAAACAATTCAGTTTGCAGTGTAGACGCCCAGTTGTTAATTCTTATGCCTAACTCAACAAATTTATTATCGTTCTTAACTAGGGAGGTGGCAACAAGAGCAGATGCACCCCTGCCAGAAGACTCCTGTTTAGATCCATCAGTGTATATAACTTGTGATAACTTGTTACTACCAGCTAGGTGAGAAATTTCTTCTTGAGCAGTTGCTCTAACAAGAGATTTAAGGAAGGGATTACTAGCAATGAGCTTCTGGGAGGGACTTGTAGGTATGTAAATATTAAATGAACACATCTTCCATGGAGGGGTGTAAATGCTCTTGTTGCCTACAGTGATACAGTTCATGCAGGTTATAAAATTAATGCAATTGCACGTTTTCACAATCCATTTAGATCTGTGTGTATTTACCTCTAGACACTTGGTAAGATTCACTGTGACAGTGTCTGGTTCGTTTCTCAACATTCTAATACTGAGTACAGTGTTAATTTCAACAATCCTATCACTGATACTAGAAATACCAAGCTCCTTCCTCATTTTAAGAACTTTTGTAGATCTGGGACAGCCAAGAATAATCCTGAGAGCTTCATTTTGCATTAACTCCAAGGGTCGGAGAGGACTTTCTCTAGCTAATATCAACATGGGAGCAGCATAATCAATTAAGGACCTAACATAGGCTATGTACATCATTCTCACGATTCTCACATTTGCACCATAGTTGGGATTGTAGCCAGCAACAGCTTTGAGAGCATTTAGCCTAGCTTTACATTTCTTGTTTAGTTGTGGTATTAGTGGATTTGTTAAAGGGTACATCTACACCAAGATGTCTGTAAGTTTTAACGTAGCTAATGATTTCACCCTGCAAATAGATGGGTGGGGGATGTCGTTTGCTTTTTAATATCTTAGTTTTAGAGGAAGATATTATGAGGCCTAGTCGATTACAAATTGCTTGAACTTCATTAAGAATGGTATTCATCTTCTTATGCCTATTGTATGGATCATGATATCATCAGCATAGCTTATAGTTTATATGTTTAGGTGAGGCAGGTAGAGCATTTAGGAGAGCATTAATCAGAATATTAAATAGCATGGGACTAAGAACTCCTCCCTGCGGTGTACCTAAAGACATTTCTTTAGAATCACTTCTGAAGCCTTGGTAAAGGACAGAGGATACTCTATTTGACAGGTATCCTATTATCCAGCAGAGTAAGCTACCACCAATATTCATTTTGACTAGTTCATGTAGTATAACGGTTGTGTTCGCAATATCAAATGCAGATTTTAGATCAAGAAAAGTGGTAAAACTAGTAGAGGTGTGTGCAGTGAGAAAGGTGGAAATACAGTTCTGCACACTTTTACCTTTCATGAACCCATAGAGGTAGGGGGAAAGTTGATCTCCGATTCTGTAGTACAGTCTGTTAAGCATCATTCTTTCAAAAGTTTTACAAAGACAACTAGTTAAAATTAAGGAGATCGGCCTAAATGTATCAGGCTGTTGGGGCTTAGGGATAGGCACAATGAGACTATTGGTCCAGGAAGTAGGAAGAAGCCTCAATGTAACTGAGTTATACAGTGCCAACAAAGGGTTATCAGGCACGTGCCTTAGAGTTCTGAGAATATCATAGGTTATACCATCCTCTCCAGGAGCAGTTGATCGACCTTTGGTTAATGCATTATCTAATTCATACTCGGTAAAGAGGCAATCACTCTCATCAATATTTTGGCTCATAAAATTAATCAGTTTCAACATTTTTCAGAAGTACTCTCTAAATTTTTTTTTAATATGAGATGGAAGGCTTTCATGCCTGGATGTTTTGGACCAGTCATTTATGAGGTCATTTGCTTTTTCAAGAGGAAAGGGATGAGCAACATTGCCAGTCTTTTTCCTGGTTATTTTATTTATACCTTTCCAAGCCAAACTCAAAGGGGTGGACCTATTTAATCCACTAACAAACTGTTCCCATTCCTGTTGCCTAAGTTCTTCCTTTCTATTCCTTGCATTTGTTAGTGCAGCTTGGAACGTTCTGAGCAGGTCTGGGTTCTACATTCACAGTATGCTTTACCAATCCTCCTAGCTGCATGTGTTAGATTGCGCAGCTGTGGATCATTATAGTATTTACATTGGTTTTTTATTGTTATTTATAGTGGAGGGTTTTTGTTTCCTATTCCTGCCCACTTGATCTGTGAGAACACTCTCAATAGTGGTAATTAAATCATCATTAAATTTTTGTGTGCCAATGGGCTCGTAATTCTTATACCATTGATCCAAGTGGTTAATAAAGTTGTCTCTGTTGTTCTGGTTTGAGAATAAGTTTCCTCTTCTGTATTTAGCTCCTTGATTGCTCGAGATGTGATCAAGATTGACAGTTGTTAGTCTTGGGAAGTGATCAGATAGAAGATCATCAACTATGACAGAGTCATGCATCGTATATGATGTATTAAATCCAAGACACAGATCTAGTATGCCACCATATATGTGTGTAGGCTCAGTAGTGCCCACAATTCGAACATTATCATGCTCATTTAGCAATCTCACTAGTTTAGTTCCATTGGTGTTTGTTATAGACCCACCAATATTCTTATGTATGGCATTAAAATCTCCAAGAATGATGAAAAGGTTCACTATTGATGCGATCTGGTAAAGCATCAGGTCGAAGCTGGTTCGCTGGGGCATAGAGATTAAAAATGTTTATGGAAAAATCGCCTGCTTTATACTTTGACACCATGATACTGCATGTTAACTCGACTCTGAAAGGATAGGAGTGATGTGGCAAGCTCTTTCGACATACATCACACAACAGTTGGTTGACCTTAGGTTATAAGCTGCATATCCAGGCAAGTTTGGTGGAGGTGCTCCATCTTTCAATCTACATTCCTGCAAACAGATGACATCAATATTCTTGGTTGCACTAATATGATGTAAGTCAGGCAACCGCTTCCTGATGGAAGCAATGTTCCATGAAAAGATTTGTAATGTATCCATTGTAGTGAGTTATTACAATCTCTTGCTCATAAGATGGTAAAACTATTATGCTTTGACTACAGTGTGCAGATACTTAAGAGCAAATAGCATAGTTTGTACGTTTTTATCTTTCAGGACCTTTATTTTTAAGCATTTTTTCGGCATTTTGGCAGCCAGTGTTTAAGGCAATTTTTGAAGGCAAGATTTTATGGGCTTCTTACTCATAAATTGCTGGAAGCTGAACGGAGATTGCTGCACTTTTGACATCATCACCATGCTCAAGAGCATCATCCTGATTTACATATATTTATTAAACTTGTCAGGATCTGTTCAAGATGCTCAATTTTTTTCTGGAAAGTTGTTATAATATGAGGAAGGTCAGGCGAATCCAATGCCTCTCCGGAGGATGGCACTTCTGGGTTAGTGCTTTCTTTAACACCTATCACCTTAACAGGTTCCATGGTTACATTAGTGTTCTCTGTTTCATCATTCATTGCAGGTAGGTCCTGTGCATCTGATTCATCTCCAATTTCCAGGGAGGTTACCTGTGTGGTGTCCGTCTGACTGTTGTAGTTGTGTGTATTGGGAGAAATGACAAACTCATCCCATATTCAGGTGTAGCCATAGGTATCTGTAGTGGCAGACCAGTAGTTCCATATGTGCTAGCAGGGATGGCTAGCTCCTCCACAGCTGGTGTGTGTGATGGCATTCTGGTATCACCAGAATCCTTTGCAGTGAGGTGGGGTTCTTGCACACTTGCAGAGGTTCAGTCTCAGATCTGGCTGTGGTAGACTGGATGGCCCCATCCTCAGTTACCATTAAAGGACTGTTATAGGTTTACATCGAAGGTTGTTTGGGTTCTGACTGCAGTCCTTGTGGGAAACTGTAACCCAAACTTTTTTACAGTTAATACACTTAAATTTTCGGCTGTCGGGGCCCTTTACTGTGCATTCTCTAGTGGAATGTTTCCCAGCACACTTACCACACCAAGAATGTAGTATTCCACAGTCTACTGCAACATGGCCATAGTGCTGGCATTTGTAACACCTACGTTTAGGGGTAGGTACACTTCGATGTTTAGGAAACGTAAACCATGCACCCAGATATTCCGGGGGAGGGGCACAGGACCCTACCCAACTGGCAATAATTTGGGATTTTCCTTTAAGTCTTTTAGGCTTGATGATATGCTCACTTAGAGTCAGATGGGATGGGTCCATGCAGAAGGGTATCCAAAGTTATGATACTGACCCATTTTTTAAAGTGGTGAGTGTCTGATGGAGGTCGGAGCAGCTTAATATCCCCATAAGGTGTACTAAGTAGATCATTAATCAGCTCTTTATTCTGTTCCACAAACACAAAGTTGTGTGTTTTTCCTAAATTGGATCCTTGAGTTAGGATGCTTGTTTACAGCTTCCATTAGCCATGCACACCTAGCAGGCAGTGGGGTGTTGTCAGGGAAGTTCAGCTTAACACATTCTTCCTTTGAAGAAAGACTTCTTGCAGCCTCTGTGCACCAGGGACGTTTAGAATCACATTGTGTACGAGTCAAGTGAGTCTGACTACGTCGACGCTCTAGCCCTTTCTCGCTTTTTCTCTTTTGTTTACTTTTAAAGGTCTTGAAGCTATCTTCATTCCATCACCTGCAGAAATAGGTTCCTCTACGACAGTTGCCATGTTTGCCAGTGATGATATCAGGTGTAAGACTCACAACACAAGAATTCCTCGCTTATCTTTCCCTTATAGCTTATGCAAGAGCAAATATTCACTACAAAGTCAGAAGTCCAAAATAGATCACAAGACACAAGTGCTCAAGTTCAATGAACACCTCCAACCATACTCAACCCAGACCACCACCACTCAATACGACACACACCCACCAAAAACACACTCAGAGACCTCTTGTATGTGGTAATAATATGGTACATATAATGATATAATGGATAGTACAGGCGAGGTCTTACACCATATCACAAATTACAAAGATGAAAAGAGAGGGGAGAGAGAGAGAGAGAGAGAGAGAGAGAGAGAGAGAGAGAGAGAGAGAGAGAGAGAGAGAGAGAGAGAGAGAGAGAGACAAAGTAGGTAATATTGAGCATAAAATTAGAATTCTGACATACATCACATTAAACATGAGGTTCAAATTCAATGATAACTTCCACTTGAGTTAGTTCAGGCTACTGCCACCTAATGTACCTCACTGAAATAATAATATAGCAGACATCACAATGAATGCTGAAGACAACCTCTTACCCCAACCATAGATTGTAAACAGTATTACTAAAAAAAAAAAAAAAAAAAAAAAAAAAAAACTAGGTAATGTTACAATGACAATGAGATAAATCACTCTGGTCGACTTCCTTGGTCCATCCTGGGTAACTCACACGTTACTATGTTATACATGTATGCAAGCATAAGTGTGCAGCTGTAGATAGATGAACCAGTACCTAAACAATCTCACTTACACACGCGTTACTATGTATGACAAGTGTTACCAGGTACACCAAGTGTACACTTTATCACTTAGAATACACTTTTGTTGATGTAAATATAGGTGAGAGTGGTACACCGCTGGTCGTAATAAACACACTCAACTTCTCAAGGTCACACACTAGGCCCCGCTTCTGGATTACCAGCGTTTTAATGTGTTTATTATGTGTCAGTGCGTGTCTGCAGTCATTAAATTGGTGTATCAGAAGTTAAACACTACAATCCCGTTGATCAAATAGTCTAAAACAATTTACACAATGTATAACTAGAAGTATAATGATTGCAAATTGTTACTATTACAATTTTAACTAGGCGCTAGACCCACTAGATGCGATGGCAAGGAACATAGATTTTTAACAGGCTGATTTGCTTAACACAGTTGAAAGGTAACCAATTACTCAAGAAAAGTATTCATGAAACTGAACATTATGCAGCAGTAAGCTTGTTCACAGTAAAAATACAAAGCATAAGTTACACACTCACATCACAGATGAACACTGCAATTTGAAATATTACTGGGGAAATTTTGCAGTAAAGTTTCAGTCTGAACGAGAAAATGTATTAGAAAAAAACAACAATGACACTAGGACAAGCAACTTAATTATGTAACCGTATTTAATAGTTCAGTTACACTGAGCAGAGCATGTGTTACACTAATTTATCAAATGTAAGGAGTCACTACACTGAAGTACACTCTGAGCCTTTTAAAGTCTTAATACAGGCTTACAAATGACAATTAACTGTTGGGGAAAGCAGCACTTAACACTTCTAGCACACGTATGACAGATGAATGTTCACTGTGTACAAGCCAATCACCACAAGCTTACTATGTTTATAAGTAAACCTCTGGCATGTCCCGCTCAAAAGTCAGCACTGCAATGCTCGTCAAATTGTTCTCAAGCCACTACAGGAAACACTGGTATGCCAGCAGCACTGCAGAACGTATACAGACATGCTGGGCCCTAGGACAGCTATTACTGCAGGCTGCCTTAGCTTGTTCTGGCTAGCTTTTAGTGCTGCCCTCAAGCTTGCTTGACTGTGCTCACCAAGCCCGCGCCAACCACCCGGACACCTGCTTACAGCAGGCAGGCAGGCAGGCACACAGGAGACACTCGCAAGATGAGCGGAGTGCGGAACAGAGGACACGGGCACTCAAGCACCCATGTGGTCTGGCAAAAAACCACCTCTAGACCACAAGCAAATAGAGGCGAACGACTGAGTTCCAAATCGAGAAAGGAGAAGGGACAAGGAAAGGATATTCACCTCGCTAGACACAGGCAATATGGGTGTAGTGGCCTGCAGGTCGCAGTGCAATTTTCAAGGTCATTCACTGGGCCCACAGTCGTCTCGAGAGTTACCAACCCTGTACTACTTGTTAACTCCAAACCCGCAGCACTTAACACATCTAGCACACGTGTCTTGGAATGACAGACAAATTTTCACTACATAAGAACTAGTTCTCACAACACCGAAGGTACGGCCGGAACACTGTAGAACGTTCACAAAGGCATTCTGGGATTCAGAACATATGTAGCCTTGGGCCCTTTACTGGCTGGCTTGGAGCGTTGTTTGGCCTGGATCAGCTAAAACTCGCCCTTATCCCATATGTAGATAATGGCGACGAGTTAAGGGATACCGGTGAATAGGAAAGTCGAGGAAGGGACATTCACCTCACTAGACACACGCAGTATGGGTGTAAGTGGCATGCGGGTCTTATAGTGCCATTTTCAAGGTCACCCAGTAGGCCAGACATTCCTCACTCATTTTAAGCCTACGTAGGTACTGATGGTAGCACAATGTCCTAAGTCAGCGTAATCCACTCATGCAAATAGTTACAACAAATCTGCGGCACTTGCGGAACTCAGAGAGTCGAGTACCATTGGGGCAGCAAAATACACCTCTACACTGCACGTCGTTGATAGAGGCGAACGGCTGAGTTTAAAGGAGGAGAGTTGGGATTACAGGAGAACAGCAGAGGTAACTGAGCACGCACATTCGCCTTTCTTCACATAGTCAATATGGGCGAAAGTCTCAGGCAGGTGATGCAGTGCCTCGCTCAAGGTCACAGGCTGAGGCAGACTTCTCAAGAGTTAACCACACACTGAAATACTCGTAGAGATTGTTACTCACTCCAACTTGCAGAATTTCTAGCACACGTGTCTTGGAGTGAAAGACGAATTTTCAGTGTGTGGACACCTGGGTTACCAACTCACGTAGGACTGCCACACTCGTCGTTATTCCTCAGGTTGGTAGAGCGATGAGTTGTGAGCATTTTGAGAGGCACGAGTAGCAGTGGACTAGCAAAATTCGCCTCTACACTCTATGTTGATAGAGGCGAAGGCTGAGGTCAAATGAAAGGCAGAGGAGGGAAGCAGAGGCCTGTGAGGGCCTTTGCAAAAAGGAAAACTATTTCAGTGTTTGACTAGGTATATCCTTAGTCACAGCTCGCACATAAGAGTTCTCACAACACTGAAGCTGTCTTCCAACAGTAGGAGTTTTAATGATGACTTATCAGTCGGGAGAAATGGGTAGGCCTGTGAATTAGTAGGTCCAGATCCCCAGCACACGTCTACTCCCCTCAACCACTCAGCCGAGACTGACTGCACACCAGTGTGACTTAGATGGGCATTTCCTGGCGATGTGGCCCCAGCGTTGACACTTATAACATCGACGTTGAGGAGGTCTGTACAATGCAATGTAATAGCGTCTGTTGAGGGCTCCACGGGAATGAATATAGCATGGCAGAGTCCTGGCCAGTCCACCCCAGCTAATATCAGACCGTTGGAAAGTCGACGAGGGCTTGTAACTTGCTCTGACGCCAGATATTGAGGATTCAAGTGCTTGTTGACGTTGTAGATGATAATAAGCACTTTAGGTGCCCTTGGTGGGGCAGCTCGGAGTTTGATGTTGGCATATTCGTGAGTGAGAAGTTTGTCCATAAATGCTGAATCATTAGGCACACAGACGTAGTTATCCTCATCGCGGACAAACTTGATCGTTTCTCATGATTGTTTACACTAGCTTCGAAAAACCAGTTAAACTTGGTCTCTTGATCAGTGTTGTTAGGGAAATCTAACCTGACAGCTTTGGGAGGGTGTGTCCCACTGTTTTCCCTTTCAGAAAGTTTTCTCGGGAAGCCTCGTTTTTTTTTCCGAGCCTTTTTTACAAAAATATTTTTCAAATTGCCTTCACTACATCTCTTTAAAACACCATACCCTAATTTCATACGACGGGATTTTCCCCAATGGTAAGGGCAAAAGGGAAATACCGGTAAAATAGAAGGGACAAGGAAGGGATTTTCCCCTCGCTAGAAAACAGGCAATTTTGGTGTAGGGGGCCGGGGCGGGTCCCCAGGGGCAAATTTTAAAGGGTCATTCCGGGCCCAGTCGTCTCGGGGGAAAACCCAATATTGCACTACTGTTAATTACTAAAAACCCCCGCAGCATTTAAAACGCTAGCACACGTTTAAGGAATGACAGACAAATTTTCCTCTGGGACAAATAAATCAGAAAATTTAAATTTTTTTATAGATGCCCCCTCTGGCTTTTTTCCTTTAAAAACCCGTCTCCAAAGGGGGTTCCAGATACAACCTTTTAAAAAACGGAAAACTAATTCCAGTGTTTCACTAGGAATGTCCCCAACTCACCCCAAGATTTTTAACAACCCCGGGTAGGGTGGGAAAACACTGTAAACTTTCCCAAAAAAGGGTTTTTCCCTGGGATTCAAAGAGATGTAACTGCAGTTGTAATTTGCCCTTTGGGCCCAAGCTGGCTTGGAGGGGTTTTTTTTAAACCGGGATCGGTTAAACTCCCCCTTATCTAATATGTAGAAAAGGCGACGAGAAGGGATACCGGTGAATAGGAAATCGAGGAAGGGAATTCACCCCCACTGGAACCCAGTAGGGGTGTAAGTGGCTTTGCGAGTCTTTTTGTCCCCATTTTAAAGGTCACCCAGCAGGCCGAAAATTCCCTCCTCTTTTTAAAGCCTACGTAGGTTCTGATGGTACACAATGCCCCTAAGTCAGTAAAACCCACTCGTGCAAATGGGTTTACAAAAAATTCTGCACACTTTCACAACCACAGGATATTTGCTTTAGCGGCGGGTGGGCAACAGGGAAAATTTTTCCCGTAAGGTGATTTGGAGGGGGGCAAAAAAGGGAACTACACGGGCACCAAGAATTTAGGGGGCTGGAAAAAAACCGCCCTAAAACCATAAGTAAATAGGGCAAATGGCTGATTTCCCAATCGGGGGGAAGGGGGGGTAGAGGCGGGGGGGGGGGGAGTGGGGTGTAGCCTCCTACAGCCACTTTAAATAAAGGTTTGTTTGTTTTTTCATAGGTTTAAATTGTCACAGTTCAAAATAAGATTTTCCACCCAGCAATTCAGCTCCCCACCCAACGATATTTTTTTTGCATGATGATTATCAGTGGGGTGAGATAAGCAGTTTTTTATATAAAGGGGGCCTGGGTTTTTCCCCCCCCTCACACACAGCCCCTTCCCCCCTTTCAACCATCAGGCCTAACTGTTGCATCATTAGTCCCTTTTTTTTTTCCCTGAACCCAAAAATTGGCGGGGGTTGAGTATTTTTTGAACTGTTAAAAATAAATAAGTCCCCCTGGGGAAACGAGTTTTTTCAAAAAATTTTGGTTAGAAAAGGTAAGTTTGTTTTTGGGCCCCTATGGTTGTTTAAGTCTGTAGGGTCACCACCTTTTTGAAATTGGGTGAAAACGTTTTCCCCCCATCTTGAGAAAATTTTTCCGGAAAGGTCCCGTTTTAGTGATTTGTTAAAAAAAATGAAATAGAAATGCAAAAGGATAGGGGCCCGCTCGCTTGTACAGTAATGGTGGGACTTTAGACAGTTTCCCTGATTTGTTTTAAAGTGACTTTAAAATTAGTGCAAGTTAAAAGGGAATTTAAAAAATTTTCCCATCTAGGTTCCCCCGGGAAGGGCCCTTGGGAAAGTGGGGGTTTTATGGCGAGATTAGATCCCATTTGGGTTTAGAAGGAGTCGTTTATCTTGTTACGTGTCATTGGGTGTGGTGTTTTATTAGGTTTTGTTAGGACCAAAATTTCCCTTTTTTTTTTCGTTTTGTGGTTCCCCAGAATTGAGAGAAAATTTTTTCCCAAATCTTTTTTTAAAAATCTCCCTAGTGTCTGTGAATCTACTGGGGGTAGTAAGTTTTTTTGGTTTCTTTATTAATTTTTGGGGAGAACTGATGATATGTTTAAGAAAATCTTTTTTGTATTAAACCCCGTCTATATTGCTTTTTAAAATTGGGTTTCTTGTCAAAGGATTTCAGAAAAGGTGCGGTTTGCCCCTGGGAACCAAGCCGTTTTTTGTGATCTGTTTCGTTTTTTTTAGGACAAGGTTTTTTTGTATATCTTTAAATAATTTTTTTAAGAAAAATGTTTTGTCCCGCATCAATACCATTTTTTCCTTGGGCAGATATCCAAAAACAGCTACAAGCATAATTAAAAAAAGGGAAATGTTTTTGGGGTTTCCCCAAAAGAGGAAAATTGGGGCCAAAATTTCCCAAAGGGAAATTTAAAAAAGGACAACATCAAAGCGGGGTCTAGAAACCTGGGGAAGGGCCCCCTTTTTACAACGATGGGGAAAATAAAATCTGGGGTGAAGGTTCTGCCCTTGATAAATGGGCCCTGAAAACACAAACTGTTTGGGGTGGAGGTGAATTTTCCCCGGAGTCCCAAAAAAGTGGGGAAAATAGTGCTGCCCCGGGAGCAGTTGGTGAAACTGGAGGTCTATCCTGGGGGCCAAATAATGGTGAACCGGAGGTGCTGTCCCGGGAGACAGTAATGGTGAAGCTTTGGGGATGCTTTTTCCTGGGAGACAGTAAAGTGAAGCTGGAGATTTTTTCCAGGGAGTCCCGGGGTTAAAACGGGAGGAAGGGAAAACCCTAAAAATGACCTCATAGGGGACAGGGGCCATAGTAGGGAAACAAGTGTAGTCAAAGATAAGATAAAACCAATATTGCAAACTAGAAATACTGCAGGAAATAGCAAACAAGAGGACTCCACTAGCAATAGTGAGGATAATACCAAAACAACTGGTGGGAGCTCCATTGTTGGTGCTAGGGAGGATAGAAGTAAGACAGGGAAACATGCGCCAACAGGGAATACAGTCACAGAAACCCAAGGCAAACGGAAACCAAGCCTGTGCACATACTATGCACTTGGTATCTGCTGGCATGGAAATCTGGAAAAACAGATGGGACGTGCAACTATGACCACCCTAGAAAATGCCATGCCATATGACAACAGGAAAATGCAAACTCCCTTCCTGTAAGCTTTTTCACCCTGAACTGTGTACCTCTTCATACAGGAAAGACTGTGCTATAACTTAAATTGCCAGGCATACCATCTAAAGGGGACAAAAAGATACAAAACATCCAGGCCATTGGAAAACCTGGGTAGCCACAGCCACTCAAGAGGGAGAGGTCTTTTAGTGCCAAGAAGGAAAAAAAACTGGCAGGAAATGGCAGAAATCGTACACCAAATCCAGTCATTCCTGGAGTGGAACCACAGTCGATGGCCTCCACTCCAAACCAACAGATACAGATACTAATGCCGGAAAAAAAAAATCCCCCCCCAGTACCAACAACACCACCAGTCCGAT
Organism: Cherax quadricarinatus; assembly: GCF_026875155.1. Classification (NCBI taxonomy): domain Eukaryota; kingdom Metazoa; phylum Arthropoda; class Malacostraca; order Decapoda; family Parastacidae; genus Cherax; species Cherax quadricarinatus. The sequence continues at coordinate 49,169,906 of NC_069423.1, read as the reverse complement.
AACATTCTTCTTTGCAAATATACAGGGTCTAAAGCCAGCAACAAACAACAAAATACCTTTCATCCGTGGACTGCTTGCAGAGGCAAAGGCAATGTTCGCGGCTTTCACTGAGACCCACATAAAGGATCACTTGGACAACGAAATATGGATCCCAGGTTACAACCTATACAGATGTGACAGAGTGAACAGGCAAAAGGGGGGGGGGGTTGGCCAGTACATTGCAGAGTCACTTGTTTGCACAGAACTGCTTAATGCCTCAAATGATGTAGTGGAAGTTTTAGCAGTAAAGGTCGAGAACCAAAACCTAGTCATTGTGGTAGTCTACAAGCCTCCGGATGCAACATCCCAGCAATTCCAGGAACAGCTGTTAAAAATTGACCACTGTCTGGAAAATCTTCCAGCTCCTGCACCCAACATCTTGCTCCTGGGGGACTTCAACTTAAGGCACCTAAAATGGAGGAATATAGCAATTAATATTGTTGCAGTAATAACACCAGGAGGCAGCTCTGATGAAAATTCACACTCACACGAGCTTGTAAATCTCTGCACAAAATTATATTTAAACCAGCAAATAATAGAGCCTACTAGACTGGAGAATACACTAGACCTCATCTTCACTAACAATGATGATCTGATAAGAAATGTCACCATATCAAAAACAATATACTCAGATCACAACATAATTGAGGTTCAGACATGTATGCGTGGAGCCCCAGACCGACTAAATGAGACTAGTCACGAGGGAGCATTCACCAAATTCAACTTCAATAACAAAAACATAAAGTGGGACCAAGTAAACCAAGTCCTAACCGATATAAGCTGGGAAGATATACTAAGCAACACAGACCCAAACTTATGCCTAGAACAGATTAACTCGGTGGCACTCGATGTATGCACAAGGCTTATTCCTCTAAGAAAAAGGAGGAGTAGATGTAAAATAGAAAGAGACAGGCGCTCCCTTTACAGGCAACGGAAAAGAATAACAGAGCGGCTAAAAGAGGTCAATATATCTGAAATGCGCAGGGAGACACTGGTCAGAGAAATAGAAAGCATCGAATTAAAGCTAAAAGAATCCTTTAGGAGTCAGGAATCGCGGGAAGAACTAAAAGCCATAAATGAAATCGAAAGAAACCCAAAGTATTTCTTCTCCTATGCCAAATCAAAATCGAGAACAACGTCCAGTATTGGGCCCCTACTTAAACAAGATGGGTCCTACACAGATGACAGCAAGGAAATGAGTGAGCTACTCAAGTCCCAATATGACTCAGTTTTTAGCAAGCCGCTAACCAGACTGAGAGTCGAAGATCAAAATGAATTTTTTATGAGAGAGCCACAAAATTTGATTAACACAAGCCTATCCGATGTATCCTGACGCCAAATGACTTCGAACAGGCGATAAATGACATGCCCATGCACTCTGCCCCAGGGCCAGACTCATGGAACTCTGTGTTCATCAAGAACTGCAAAAAGCCCCTATCACGAGCCTTTTCCATCCTATGGAGAGGGAGCATGGACACGGGGTCGTCCCTCATTAAATAAAAACAACAGACATTGCCCCACTCCACAAAGGGGGCAGTAAAGCAACAGCAAAGAACTACAGACCATAGCACAACATCCCATATCATAAAAATCTTTGAAAGGCTCCTAAGAAGCAAGATCACCACCCATCTAGAAACCCATCAGTTACACAACCCAGGGCAACATGGTTTAAACAGGTCGCTCCTGTCTGTCTCAACTATGGATCACTACGACAAGGTCCTAAATGCACTAGAAGACAAAAAGAATGCAGATGTAATATATACAGACTTTGCAAAAGCCTCGACAAGTGTGACCATGGCGTAATAGCACACAAAATGCACGCTAAAAGGGAAAAACAGAAAAGTCGGTCGATGGATCTATAATTTCCTCACTAACAGAACACAGAGAGTAGTCATCAACAGAGTAAAGTCCGAGGCAGCTACGGTGAAAAGCTCTGTTCCACAAGGGGACAGTACCGCTCCCATCTTGTTTTCCCCATCCTCATATCCGACATAGACAAGGATGTTAGCCACAGCACCGGTCTTCCTTTGCAGATGACACCCGAATCTGCATGAAAAGTGTCTTCCATTTCAGACACTGCAAGGTCCAGCGGGCATCAACCAAATCTTTCAGTGGGCTGCAGAAAACAATATAAGTTCAACGATGAGAAATTTCAATTACTCAGATATGGTAAACATGAGGAAATTAAATCTTCATCAGAGTACAAAACAAATTCTGGCCACAAAAAAGAGCGAAACACCAACGTCAAAGACCTGGGGGTGATTATGTCGGAGGATCTCACCTTCAAGGACCATAACATTGTATCAATCACATCTGCTAGAAAAATGACAGGATGGATAATGAGAACCTTCAAAACTAGGGAGGCCAACCCCATGATGACACTCTTCAGGTCACTTGTTCTATCTAGGCTGGAATATTGCTGCCACTCTAACAGCACCTTTAAAGGCAGGTGAAATTGCCGACCTAGAAAAATGTACAGAGAACTCTCACGGCGCGCATAACGGAGATAAAACACCTCAATTACTGGGAGCGCTTGAGGTTTCAAAACCTGTATTCCCTGGAGGGGAAATACATGATTATATACACCGGGAAAAATCCTAGAGGGACTAGTACCGAACTTCCCACACGAAAATCACTCACTACGAAAGCAAAAGACTTGGCAGACGATCCCACCATCCCCCCAATGAAAAGCAGGGGTGTCACTAGCACGTTAAGAGACCATACATAGTGTCAGGGGCCGAGACTGTTCAACTGCCTCCCAGCACACATAAGGGGATTACCAACAGACCCCTGGCAGTCTTCAAGCTGGCACTGGACAAGCACTAAAGTCAGTTCCTGATCAGCCGGGCTGTGGCTCGTCGTTGGTTTGCGTGCAGCCAGCAGCAACAGCCTGGTTGATCAGGCGCTGACCCACCAGGGGGCCTGGTCACAGACCAGGCCGCGGGGCGTGACCCCCGAAACTCTCTCCAGGTAAACTCCAGGTAAACATACGAAAGCAAAAGACTTGGCAGACGATGCACCATCCCCCCAAATGAAAAGCGGGGGTGTCCTAGCACGTTAAGAGACCATAAAATTTAGTGTCAGGGGCCCGAGGACTGTTCAACTGCCCCCCAGCACACATAAGGGGGTTTTACCAACAGCCCCCTGGCAGTCTTCAAGCTGGCACTGGAAAAGCACCTAAATCAGTTCCTGATCAGCCGGGCTGTGGCTCGTACGTTGGTTTGCGTGCAGCCAGCAGCAACAGCCTGGTTGATCAGGGGCTGATCCACAACGAGGCCTGGTCACAGACCGGGCCGCGGGGGCGTTGACCCCGAAATCATCTCCAGGTAAACTCCCCCACTCGATCGATTAAATATGTGTAAATCTATACCCACTTCCTTCAATCAGTCACTTAATTATTAAATAATAATTCAATTAATTTTTCACTGATTGCCTCTGGTTCAGGAAGGACCAGCGGGCAGATATGGAAAATTTTATAGGGGCGCTACCTGTACGTACCCTCAACATTACATCATAGAGTGATCTCATTGGGAGACAAAAACTATTTTTGTTTACCGGGAGTCATCCCGTGTAGACATGTGAGAGAACTTAACCACCTCTGGTCACTGCAGGTGGCACCCTCGACCCTCACAATCTTATCCATATCTATCCAAGACCAGTATAAATTGGATAGCACCCACAAGTACAGCGCTATTAATTGTGGACTGTATTGGTTTTATTAGTATAACTGAATGAAGGGGGTTAGGTTACACATTGATATATCCATCAAAGAAAAACATTTGTACATAATCCCACCACTTACCAGATATTCCCATCTAGAAACCCATCAGTTACACAACCCAGGGCAACATGGGTTTAGAACAGGTCGCTCCTGTCTGTCTCAACTATTGGATCACTACCACAAGGTCCTAATGCACTAGAAGACAAAAAAGAATTTCAGTTGTAATATATACAGACTTTGCAAAAGCCTTCGACAAGTGTGACCATGGCGTAATAGCGCAGAAAATGCGTGCTAAAGGAATAACAGGAAAAGTCGGTCGATGGATCTATAATTTCCTCACTAACAGAACACAGAGAGTAGTCGTCAACAGAGTAAAGTCCGAGGCAGCTACGGTGAAAAGCTCTGTTCCACAAGGCACAGTTTCTCGCTCCCATATTGTTCCTCATCCTCATATCCGACCAGACAAGGATGTCAGCCACAACACCGTGTCTTCCTTTGCAGATTTCACCCGAATCTGCATGACAGTGTCTTCCATTGCAGACACTGCAAGGCTCCAGGCGGACCATCAACCAAATCTTTCAGGGGCTGCAGAAAACAATATGAAGTTCAACGATGAGAAATTTCAATTACTCAGATATGGTAAACATGAGGAAATTAAATCTTCATCAGAGTACAAAACAAATTCTGGCCACAAAATAGAGCGAAATACCAACGTCAAAAACCTGGGAGTGATCATGTCGGAGGATCTCACCTTCAAGGACCATAACATTGTATCAATCGCATCTGCTAGAAAAACGACAAGATGGATAATGAGAACCTTCAGAACTAGGGAGGCCAAGCCCATGATGACACTCTTCAGGTCACTTGTTCTATCTAGGCTGGAGTATTGCTGCACACTAACAGCACCTTTCAAGGCAGGTGAAATTTCCGACCTAGAAAATGTACAGAGAACTTTCATGGCGCGCATAACGGAGATAAAACACCTCAATTACTGGGAGCACTTGAGGTTCCTAAACCTGTATTCCCTGGAACGCAGGAGGGAGAGATACGGGATTATATACACCTGGAAAATACTAGAGGGACAAGTACCGAACTTGCACACGAAAATTACTCACTATGAAAGCAAAAGACTTGGCAGACGATGCACTATCCCCCCAATGAAAAGCAGGGGTGTCACTAGCACGTTAAGAGACCATACAATAAGTGTCAGGGGCCCGAGACTGTTCAACTGCCTCCCAGCACACATATGGGGGATTACCAACAGACCCCTGGTAGTCTTCAAGCTGGCACTGGACAAGCACCTAAAGTCAGTTCCTGATCAGCCGGGCTGTGGCTCGTACGTTGGTTTGCGTGCAGCCAGCAGCAACAGCCTGGTTGATCAGGCTCTGATCCACCAGGTGGCCTGGTCACAGACCGGGCCGCGGGGGCGTTGACCCCCAGAACTCTCTCCAGGTAAACTCCAGGTAAAACTATTCTCTGGTGGTCACTTGATGTAGCTGGATCACCCATAACCTATCCCAAATTTCAACATACCTAAGTGGCCAGTATCAGTCTGCTATAACTAGAAGGGTTACTTAACTGTGGGTGATTGATGTTCCTTATTTCCTCCATTCACCATATCATTCCGATGTCCTGTTACACCGACACGGTTCTTATTCCAGCAGGATGAAAGGTATCTGTCGGTTTATCCTGATTTAGAAGTCGTGACTCCATGAAAACTTCACTATCCTCAGGACGGGAAACACGAGGACTAACGAGTTCACTCGGTGCAGGGCGACTTATTTCACTTCCTGCATTATCACTGGTTACATTAAACCCTTCACAAGACGATTTCATGTCTCATAATTATTATACACATTAAGGTCACTCTATTAAGATCTGAGGGCCGATGAGTGGATGATTAAATCGGGTATTTTCCCTGGGACACTCCATGGGGACGCACCAGTCTCCACTGGTCCTGCCATTATTCACTAATTTTACCACTTTATATGGTGGTCCCGTAAATCACGTTCCCTCACTCTTCACTAGGAACAGTTACGAAAACTTCCCATTATGAAGTGAGGTCTATATTAATCCCTTTGGCCGCCGTGAATGCCAATATCCTGGTCCCACGTTTTCAAGCCTCCCCACTACATTCTAACCACTCCCACAAAACCCCGATGCTCTGTGT
>NC_069423.1:49112889-49163476 GCF_026875155.1 Cherax quadricarinatus | reverse complement strand
CAAGGCAATGGCAAGTGGAGCGGTTCAATGGACTTATGGAAGGCAGTTACAATGACATTAAGTCGCGAATCTCCTGTTCAACATGGCAAACTGTCCCCCTGATGCCTTCACTCATTAGATCACTGCTGGCACGCTACTAATGCAACCCCTCATAAAGACTCCTAAACTATTCCCGCGTTCCTCTACGGGAGCTCCGTGCCCATTTGGGTTATGTATCCGGACCCGTTCCCCTGAAAAGCCCCGTGGGAAAAAAGAGGACCCTTTTAGTGGAAGAGGAAGGCTCCTGCAAGCAAATCCACATTCGCCCACATTCGCTCCCAAAAGGTAAGGACTACAGAAAACTACAAACTTTTAGCCCCAGTTGAAATCCTATTAGTGTGGAATCTCAAGATACCCAATAATGGAAAATGCTTCTTTTTCCCCGGGAAACCCCCTTGAGATACCCCTTGGAAATAAGGTTCGCTCCACAGTTAATCAAACCCCGCTGAAAATATCGAACCGGGTAAGAGGCTCAAGGGCCGAAGGTGGGGACGTTACGTCGCCCCCCAAACAGTTTGGGAATTACGTCTCTGATATTTTAGAAGGGGGAATTGTAGGATACTGGTCCTGGGGGGGCAGCAGCAGGATAAAACTGCACCCCCTCTTGGGGCCCTTAACAACAAAAAGTTTGGGGGTCATGGGCCCAACAAGTGTGTGATTTTCCCCCTACTTATCCATTTTCAGATGCAGATTAATGGGAGTTTAAATATTGGCCCGTAGTTATAACTTTCTCTTGACATAGCAGACTCACCATCCCTGTAGAAGCCTTTTATGTACTGTCATTATATTTTTGTTGTTGCAGAAGTACTATGAAGATTCTATGTTCAATAAAGCCTAGTGATAAGGCCTGTGTTTCTATCACAACATTCACATAGGTTATTATACGGTCTGTCTCTGTATTCCTCAATAATGTGGACATTAAGCACATAGTGTTCAGAGGACCATATGCCTGATCACATATTTACATTTAGTTTGATCATCATATGTGTGTCACCAAACTGCAAGAAAGTACTTGTAACCAAACCTAAGCCTGGCCACTAAACATCAGGTCAGTATGTTCACATTGCAAGTTGCTCCATAATCATTAATTATCTACGTTCATGTTTTCATAGTGGGTTATAGATCTACTCAGGCTTCTAAATTGCATTCCTGTAACAATCATTTTCATTATTTACTTTCTCTCCTATATTATTACTAATGCTCGACACAGTTATACCAAAGTTATTTTCTACATTCTCATTCTGGGTTACTCTTCTTGGCTAAAAATATCAACTGTTCATGAAGGAGTAATCCAATGTTGTGATGGGATCCATTAGCAATTGTCATTAAATTCCTTTAGTCTAATTTTTGAGTATCTATACCTGGCTTCTCCAATGGCATGTTGTTGGAGTCATATATGAGTCAGAGCCTTCAATGATGACATAGAATCAGTATTGATGATAGAGTCAAGCTCAGTGTACATAGGTTAGCTTTAGCGCCCATTAGATTGCAAACAATTCAGTTTGCAGTTGTAGACGCTCAGTTGTTAATTTCTTATGCCTAACTCAACAAAAATTTATTATCGTTCGTTAATAGGGAGGTGGCAACAAGAGCAGATGCAGCCCTGCCAGAGGGACTCCTGTTTAGATCCGATCAGTGTATATAACTTGTGATAACTTATTACTACCAGCTAGGTGAGAAATTTCTCTTGAGCAGTTGCTCTAACAAGAGATTTAAGGAAGGATTACTGCAATGAGCTTCTCTGGGGAGGGACTTGCAGGTATTTGATATTAAATAAAATCACATCTTCCACGGAGGGGTGAAATGCTCTTGATGCCTACAGTGATGCAGTTCATGCAGGGTATAAAGCTTCATGCATGTGCACTTTTTCACAATCCATTTTGATTTGGGTGTATTTACCTCTAGACACTTGGTAAGATTCATTCGTGACGTGTCTGGTTCATTTTCTCAACATTCTAATACCGAAGTACAGTGTTTATCTCAACATCCTATCACTGATACTAGAATACCACAGCTCCTTCCTCATGTAAGAACTTTTGTAGATCCTGGGACACCCAAAGAATAATCCTGAGAGCTTCATTTTGCATTAACTCCAAGGGTCGGAGAGAACTTTCTCTAGCTTAATATCAACGTGGAGCAGCATAATCAATTAAGGACCTAACACAGGCTATGTAACTTCATTCATCACGATTCTCACATTAGCACCATTGTGGATTGTAGCCAGCAACAGCTTTTGAGAAGCATTTAGCCTAGCTTTGCATTTCTTGTTTAGTTGTGGTATATTGGATTTGTTAAAGGGTACATCTACACAAGATATCTGTAAGTTTTTTAACGTAGCTAATGATTTTCACCCTGCAAATAGTGGGTGGGGGGATGTGTTTGCGTGTTAATATCTTTGTTTTAGAGGAAGATATTATGAGGCCTAGTCGATTACTAATTGCTTGAACTTCATTTATTAAGAATGGTATTCATCTTCTTATGGCCCTGTTGTATGGATTCATGATATCATCAAGCATAGTAAAATCTTGTAGCTATATGTTTAGGTGATGGCAGGTTTTAGAGCATTTAGGAGTGCATTAATCAGAATATTACATAGCCTGGGATAAGAATCCTCCCTGCGGGTGTACTTAAAGACATTTCTTTAGATTCACTTCTGAAGCCTGGTAAAGGACAGAGGATACTCTATTGACAGGTATCCTATTATCAGCGGGAGTAAGCTACCACATATTCATTTTGGCTCAGTCATTGTTAGTTAAACGGTTCTGTTCGCAATATCAAATGACGATTTTAGAATCAAGAAAAGTGGTTTAAAAATACTAGTGAGGTGTGTGCAGTGAGAAAGGTGGAAATACATTCCTGCACACTTTTACATTTCATGGAACCCACAGAGTAGAGGGGAAGTTGGTGTTGATTCTGTAGTACAGTATGTTAGCATCATTTCTTTCAAAAGTTTTTACAAAGACAACTAGTTAGGAGATCGGCCTAAATGTATCGGCTGTTGGGCTTAGGGATAGGCACAATGAGACTATTGTCCAGGAGGTAGGTAGACGCCCACAATGTAACTGAGATTATAACAGTGCAAACAAAGGGTTATCTGGCACTTGCCTTAGAGTTCTGAGAAGAATATCTTAGGTTATACATCAATCTCCAGGAGCTGTTGATCGAACTTTAGTTAATGCATTATCTAATTCATCTCGGTAAAGAGGCAATCACTCTCATCCACTATTTGATCATAAAATTAATCAGTTTTCAACATTTCTCAGAAGTACTCTCTAATTTTTTTTTCTAATATAAGATGGAAGGTTTTTCTGCCTGGCTGTTTTGGACCAGTCATTTTATGAGGTCATTTGCTTTTTTCAAGAGGAAAGGGAATGAGCAACATTGCAGTCTTTTTCCTGGTTATTTTATTTATACCTTTCCAAGCCAAACTCAAAGGGGTGGACCTTATTTAATCCACTAACAAAACTGTTCCCTTTCCTGTTGCTAAGTTCTTGCTTTCTATTCCTTGCATTTGTTAGTTGCAGCTTGGAACGTTCTGAGCAGGTCTGGGGTTCTACATTTCACGGTATGCTTTACCAATCCTCCTAGCTGAATGTGTTATCTGGCGGTGAGCTGTGGATCATTTAGTGTTTACATTGGTTTTTATTTGTTATTTATAGTGGAGGGTTTTGTTTCCCTTATTCCTGCCCATTGATCTGTGAGAACACTCTCAATAGTGGTAATTAATCATCATTAAAATTGTTTGTAGTGCCAAATGGGCTGTTAATTCTTATCCATTGTCCAAGTGGTTAATAAAGTTGTCTCTGTGTTCTGGTTTGTGAAAAGTTTCATCTTCTGTATTAGCTTCTTGTTTCTGGAGATTGTGATCAAGATTGGACAGTTGTTAGTCTTGGGGAAAAGTGATCAGATAGAAGTCATCAACTATGACAGTTACATGCATGGATATGATGTATTAAATCAAAGAAACAGATCTAGTATGCCACCATTTATGTGAGTAGGCTCAGTAGTGCCCTACAATTCGAACATCATCGTGCTCATTTAGCAATTTCCCTAGTTTAGTTCCATTGGGTGTTTGTTATAGACCCCACCAATATTCTTATGTCTGGCATTAAAATCTCAGAATGTTGGTAGGTTCACTATTGATTGCGATTGGTAAAGCATCAGGTCGAAGTGGTTCGCTGGGGCATAGAGAATTAAAAGTTTATGGAAAAATCGCCTGAATATACTTTGGACACCATGATACTGCATGTTAAACTCGACTCTGCAAGGAAAGGAGTGAATGTGGCAAGTTCTTTCTGACATTTACATCACACAACAGTTGGTTTTGTCTTAGGTTTATAAGCTGCTTATCCACGGCAGGTTTGGTGAGGTGCTCCAATCTTTCAATCTACATTCCTGCAAACAGATGACATCAATATTCTTGGTTGCACTATATGGATGTAAGTCAGGGCAACCGCCTTTCCTGATGGAAGCAATGTTCCATTGAAAAGATTTGTAATGTAATCCTTTGTAGTGGATATTACAATCTCTTGCTTATAAGTTTGGTATGAGATTATGCTTTGACTTCAGTGTGCAGACATAAGAGCAATGCATAGTTTTACGTCTTTATCTTCAGGACCTTTATTTTAAGCATTTTTCGGCATCTTGACAGCCAGTTAAAAGGCAAGTCTTGAAGACAAGAGTCATGGGCTTCTTTCGTACAAATTGCTGGAAACTGAACGGGGATTGCTGCACTTTTGACATCATCACCATGCTCAAGAGCATCATCCTGATTACATATATTTATTAAACTTGTCAGGATCTGTTCAAGATGCTCAATTTTTTTCTGGAACTTGGTTATAATATGAGAAAGGTCAGGCGAATCCAATGCCTCTCCGGAGGATGGCACTTCTGAGTTAGTGCGTTCTTTAACACCTATCACCTTAACAGGTACCATGGTTACATTAGTGTTCTCTGATGGAATTAAGGGTAACAGAACTGGGCAGATCGCGCACCCTCATCCCTTGCATAGGGCGAATGAGTTAGTCAGTGCTTGGGCTGCTACATCTAGCTATGACAATCTTCCCAGTACCACACAGGCGAAATTAATGGACAAATATTACAAGGGAGAGACTTGTTTGCTTTATGCTCAGCAAGGCAGATGATTGCAACATTCCTTTCACTAATTATGAACTTGATGCAGCACTAACTAAGGGCAACTCCACGGTCGCCTGGTGCGGATGGTATTACTTACAACATCTCAGATTGCTGTGTCGGTGTACCAGGTAATCCTTTACTTGAATTATAATGACAGAGTTATGTCACTGGGGAGCTCCGAAATCATGGTCAATAGCCTCTTTATTCCCATTCCGACCGCCAATCAACAAAAATCCCCCCCCCCACCATTTCGGCCCAATATCTTACTAGCTGCTTGTGTAAAACATCGGAAAGGATGATTATTAATCGTCTTATGCACGAATTAAGGATTTCTTGTCACCCCGGTTTGCTTGGCGTCATGCATGGCAAGGATGTGTGCTCATTGCATTACACCTTTCTCACTCAGCACACTGACAGCTCACTATACATTACGTTTCCTTGACCTTAAATCCGTTTTGATGTAGCCAACGACTTGTATTCATTAGTGAACTTGCCAGAATGGATGTTGGAGGATGGCTTCTCCGGCTGGATTAAAGGCTACCTGTCCACAGAAAAAGTCGTCTGTGTTTTCAAGGGACCATTAGAGTGTAACTAAAGATTTTGAATTAGGGATCCCACAGGAGGTTGTGCTAGTCCCAACCTTTTCCAAAATATTGATTAATGCTTACTTAATGCCATGCCTAGTCAGCCCTTCTTTATGGTTTGTTTGCCGATGGTCATAATGTTGCTCACAACGGGTGCTCCAACACCCCAAAAACTTCTTAATTCATATACTAGACCTTGTCAGGACCTGGGGTTAATAATCTCAGGGGATAAAACAAAGTTACTAACAGGACGTCCTCCTCGGCAGAGAGGCACAGTTCGTCAGATCAGTTGCTTCATGGGTCGCTTCTAGAATATGTAAGCAGATACAGGTATCTTGGCCTTTGAGGTTCCACTACTTGGACCTGTTTGTAACGAGGCTTTGTCGCAATACAAAGAAAGCTGAGAGACAACTTAGAGTGGTGGCTGGGTTTTACCCCAGGTATGGTGCTAATGTTAAAATTTGTGAAATGATGTTGTATCTTGCTTTATATTAGATCATTGCGTTTGATTATTCTGGCCTCTACTTGCACTAGGTTGTCTGATGGAAGCTTGAAGGGTGAAAAAATGTCACAAAACGAAGCAATGAGGATCATCTAGGATGCCCCTCCGTACTGCCAATTTTAATTAATGCGGAAAGGGAAAGATCGTAATCATTCCAAGCATTAGAGATCGGTTACTGAAGAAATATAATTATTGGGGTCTATATGCTTAGGCTAGCACATTCATAACCACTGCAAAGAAGACTCAGACTTTCCTTAGCACTGGTGAACATCTTCCAGATGATCGAAAAAACTGGAAAAACCCCGACCTCCGGGCATGAACCAGCTACCATGATCTATATCAAGTTAGACAACAGAGACATTTCCCTGCTCCATGGGATATTACCCCATTTAAACTACCATTCTCCATTTCCCCCCATAACTCTTCTTAAATCACAACCTAAAGCTTCGTCTTGATAGCCAAACATGATGCCTTAAGCTGTATTGATAGCCTAGTCTCACAGAACACTCGGTCACTAATTTATTTACATCGATGGGTCTTGTCACCAGTCACTGGTGCCTGAGGTAGTAGTGTGCCTGTTGTAACACAGAGTGAGGGCTTCTCATAAAGAAATTGGAGCACGCTCAATACTGGGCGTTTCCCTTCAAACAGAACTGTTTGCCGTACTCCTTGCGATCAAATGTGTCCATGTATCTAAGGTGACACTTTAATTGTAACTGATTTCTCTTTCATCCTATAATTGCTTCTCAAAAACTCATTAAGTATAAATTTGTGCATGCTTGTGTCAGAGCCAGACATAAGTATGGTAAGGATTGATGGGACCAATGAGTCAGAGTGCACATTGCTGTGGTATTCATCTCCACATTGGTCTTCAGATGCATGAATGAACTGATAAATGGGATAAGGCTGTATGCTTTCAAAGATGGGGTAGGATTACATTATTGGGTTAGTCAGTTAGCAGTTTGAGAACAATATACAAAAAGAACTTCAAATGAACTTTATGATTTAGACTCTAGGGAGACTGACACATAGTCAGTCCATCTATATCATTACATCATGCAGGAGGGAGCCCACATGTCTATGGTGCATCAACAAAATAAGAAGAATCTTGGTTGTCACTACGACCCGGCTCAGGCTGGGTTACAAGTATCTTTGGCAGGTAAATCACCACCAACAGATGTAGACCTATGAAATGTAAACTTTGCCAGATGGAATATTGTCACACATTGCGTCATTATGTACTGGGTGGATCAAACTAATGAATTTAGAAACAACTCACTCAGAAATGTTCAAGAAATGACAAAGTATTTGATCCACTGTGGTTATTGCAGGACCATTCTGGAGAAATACCTGACTTTTGCTAGCTGTAAAATAAAGCAGTCTCAAGCATACGGATGCAACATCCCGCAATTCAGCGAACAGCTGTTAAAAATTGACCACTGTTTGGAAACCTTCCAGCTCCTGGACCCAACATCTTGCTCTGGGGGATTTCAACTTAAGGCACCTAAAATGGAGGAATATAGCAAATAATATGTTGCGTAATAACACAGTAGGAGCTCTGATGAAAACTCACACTCACGCGAAGCTTTAATCTCTGCACAAAATTTCATTTTAAACCAGCAAATAATGAGGCCTACTAGATGGAGAATACACTAGCTCATCTTCACTAACATGTTGATCTGATAGAAATGTCACCATATCAAAAACAATATACTCAGATCTCAACCATAATTGGGTTCAGTCATGTATGCGCGGAGCCCAGGACGACATAATGAGAATAGTCAGAGGGGGTGCATTCACCAATTCAAAACTTCATTAACAAAAAAATAAAAGTGGGACCAAGTAAACCAAGTCCTACCGATATAAGCTGGGAATATATATAAGAACACAGACCCCAACTTTTGCCTTGTACAGATTAACTCGGTGGCAATCGATGTTTGCCATGGCTTATTTCCTCTAGAAAAATAGGAGGAGTAGATGTAAAACAGAAAGAGGACAGGCGCCTCCTTACAGGCGACGGAAAGATTAACAGAGCGGCTAAAAGAGGTCAATTATATCTGAAATGCTGTTAGGGTAGACATTGGTCAGAGAATAGCAAGCATCGAACTTAAGCTAAAAATAAATCCTTTAGGAAGTCAGGATCGCGGGAAGAAAACTAAATGCCATAAATGAAAATCGAAAGAAACCCAAAGTATTTCTTCTCCTATGCATTCAATCGAGAAACACAGTCAGTATTGGGCCCTTCTTAAACAAGATGGGTCCTACACTGATGACAGAAAGGAAATGTGTGAGCTATCAAGTCACAATATGACTCAGTTTTTAGCAAGCCGCTATACAAGGACTGAGGTCGAAGATCAAAATGAATATTTTATGATGAGAGCCACAAAATTTGATTAACACAAGCTATCCGATGTTATCTGACGCAAATGACTTCGAACAGGCGGATAAATGACATGCCCATGCACTCTGCCCAGGGCAGACTCATGGAACTCTGTGTTTATCAAGAAACTGCAAGAAGCCCTATCACGAGCCTTTTCCATCCTATGGAGAGGGAGCATTGGACACGGGGGTCGACCCAACAGTTACTTAAAAAAACAACAACATAAGCCCCACTCCACAAAGGGGGCAGTAAAGCAACGCAAAGAACTACAGGACCAATGCACTAAACATTCCCATATCATAAAATCTTTGAAAGGGTCCTAAGAAGCAAGAGCACCACCCATCAAGGAACCCATCAGTTACCACCAACCCAGGGCAACATGGGTTTAGAACAGGTCGCTCCTGTCTAATCTCAACTATTGGATTCTCTACGACAAGAGTCCTAAATGCAATAGAAGACAAAAAGGAATGCGGTGTAATATATACAGGACTTGCAAAAGCTTCGAAAGGTGACCATGGCGTTTTATAGCGCACAAAATGCGATTGCTTAATGGGAATATCTGGAAAAAGTCGGTCGTCGATGTATCTATAATTTCCTCACTAACAGAACACGAGAGTAGTGTCAACAGAGTAAAGTCGAGGCAGCTTACGGTGAAAAGCTCTGTTCCACAAGGCACAGTATCGCTCCCATCTTGTCATCCTCCTATCGACATAGACAAGGATGTCAGCCACAGACCGTTCTTCCTTTGCAGATGACACCCGAATCTGCATGACCGTGTTTCGCTGCGACACTGCAAAGCTCCAGGCGGGACATCAACAAATCTTCAGGTGGGTGCAGAAAACAATATGAAGTTCTAAGATGAGAAATTTCAATTACTCAGATATGTAACATGAGGAAATTAAATCTTCATCAGAGACAAAAACAAATTCTGGCCATAATATAGAGCGAAAACACAAGTCAAAGACCTGGTAGTGATCATGTCGGAGGATCTCACCTTCAGGACCTTAACATTGTATCACTCGCATCTGCTAGAAAAATGAAGGATGATAATGAGAACCTTCATAAACTAGGGAGGCCAAGCCATGTTGACACTCTTCAGTCACTTGTTCTATCTAGGCTGGAATTATTGCTGCACACTAACAGACCTTCAAGGCAGGTGAATTGAAATTGCCGACTAGAAAATGTACCAGAGGTCTTTCACGGCGGCGCATAACGGAGATAAAACACCTCAATTGTTGGAGCGGCTTGTGGTTCCTAAACCTGTATTCCTGGAACGCAGGTGGGAAGAGATACATGGTTATATCCACCTGGAAAATCCTAGAGGGACTAGTACCGGAAACTTGCACACGAAAATCAATCACTAGAAAGCAAAAAGATTGGCAGACGATGCACCATCCCCCAATGAAAAGCAGGGGTGTCACTGCACGTTAAGTGACATACAATAAGTGTCAGGGGCACGTGACTGTTCAACTGCCTCCCAGCACACATAAGTATGGGGATTACAACAGACCATGGCAGTCTTCAAGTGGCACTGGACAAGCACCTAAGTCAGTTCTGATCAGCCGGGCTGTGGCTCGTACGTTGGTTGCGTGCAGCCAGCAGCAACAGCCTGGTTGATCAGGCTCTGATCCACAGGAGGCTGGTCACAGACCGGGCCGCGGGGCGTTTGACCCCGGAACCTCTCTCCAGGTAAACTCCAGGTAAACATGTGTGCATGGTGTGTGTGTGTGTTGTGTGTGTGTGTGTGTGTTGTGTGTGTGTGGGTGTGTGTGTGTATGTGTGTGTGTGAGGGTGTGTGTGTGGGTGTGTGTGAGGGTGTGTGTGAGGGTGTGTGTGTGTGATGCTGTGTGGGGTGTGTGTGTGTGGGTGTGTGTGAGGGTGTTGTGTGATGGGTGTGTTGAGGGTGTGTGTGAGGGTGTGTGTGTGTGGGTGGTGAGGGTGTGTGTGTGGGTGTTGGTGTGTGTGGTGTGTGTGGTGGGTTTGTGTGTGTGGGTGTGCGTCCTTGTGTGTATGCATATATTTGTACGCTCGGGTGCCACATGTCCGTGCGTGCGCCCTGTGTGTGTAGCGTGTGTGCAGCTGCGCGCTAGTGTGGGTGGATGACCACTTAATATTTGTATTTATAACTCATTACAATTGTGACAGGTGTGGACGTATCAGTGGTTCATTACTTTGTAAATTTGTCATGATTGTAAACCATGTAGAGGAGTGTGGTGATTCATTACTCTGTAATTGCCATGATTGTGACCGATCTACCTGGGAGGTCATTACCTTTGTAACTAGTTCAGCTATCATAACTTTGGGTCAGTCACTGGACCATTATGTTACCTTTTGTATCTTTGACTACCGCCCACAGGATGGGTATGGGGTTCTAATAAAGATTTTAAATAACTGTGCGTTGTGTGTGTGTAGTTGTGTTGTGTGCTGTGTGTGTGTGTGTGTTGTGTGTGTGTTGTGTGTGTGTGTGGTGTGTGTGTTGTATGTATGTGGACTCAACAATCAATATTTTGCACAAAACTCACTACAGTTGTGACCGCGGTGTGAAGTGTGAATTGCTCATTACTCTTTAATTTGTTAATTGATTGTAGCCATTTGTATACACGTTTAGTATCCCATTCTACAGAATCATTACTTTGTAACTTGTGAGCTCATTACTTTGTACCTAGTTCAGCTATCAAAACTTTGGGGGCAGTCCCTGGACCCATTACGTACCTCTGTAATCTGTAAATACCTTTGTAACTTGTCATGATTGTGACCAGACCTACCTGGAGTTCATTACCTTTGTAAATTGTGAGTTCATTACCTTTGTAAATTGTGAATTCATTACCTTTATAAATTGTGAGTTCATTACCTTTGTAAATTGTGAGTTCATTACCTCTGTAACTTGCTCAGCTATCATAACTTTGGAGTCCAGTCCCTGGACCAATTATGTACCTCTGTAATCTTTTGACTACCGCCCACAGGATGGGTATGGGGTGCATAATAAACATATTAAACTAACTAACTAACTGATGGTGCCTGTGGCAAGTCTGTTTCATCAGTCATTGCAGGTAGGTCCTGTGCATCTGACTCATCTCCAGTTTCCAGGTGGGTTACCTGTGTGGGACTCATAACTGACACATTATTATTATAATCATGGGGGAAGCGCTAAACCCGGAGGATTATACAGCGCCTGGGGGGGGGAGTGTGGAAGGCATTCAGGCTTAATTCGGGGAACTGGAGCACAGATCCAATTCCAAGGAACCTTCCTTGAGGGGAGCTGACAACAGTTTCACGCTGCTTGAAGTGGGAAGATTTGAGCTGTAAATTTAGCTTGGATGAGCGAAACCCGCCCTTATTCCATATGACGGTAATGGCGATGAATTAAGGATACCGGTGAATAGGAAGGTCGAGGAAGGGACATTCACCTTACAAGACACAGACAATATGAGTGTAAGTGGCATGCGGGTCTATTAGTGCCACTCTCAAGGTCACTCACTGGGCCAGACTTCTCTAGATATATTTGCCAGACACTGCACAACCCCAACCCCTACAACTAGTTTACTCCGTAACCTGTCGTGGCACCTATGTACCCCATACCCATCCTGTGGGTGGTAGTCACCCCATACCCATCCTGTGGGGGTAGTTACCCCATACCCATCCTGTGGGTGGTAGTTACCCCATACCCATCCTGTGGGTGGTAGTCAGCCCATATTCATCCTGTGGGGGTAGTTACCCCATACCCATCCTGTGGGTGGTAGTCACCTCATACCCATCCTGTGGGGGTAGTTACCCCATACCCATCCTGTGGGTGGTAGTTACCCCATACCCATCCTGTGGGTGGTAGTCAGCCCATATTCATCCTGTGGGCGGTAGTCACACCATACCCATCCTGTGGGTGGTAGTCACCCCATACCCATCCTGTGGGTGGTAGTTACCCCATACCCATCCTGTGGGTGGTAGTCAGCCCATATTCATCCTGTGGGCGGTAGTCACACCATCCTGTTGGTGGTAGTCACACCATACCCATCCTGTTGGTGGTAGCCACACCATACCCATCCTGTGGGTGGTAGTCACCCCATACCCATCCTGTGGGTGGTAGTCACACCATACCCATCCTGTGGGTGGTAGTTACCCCATACCCATCCTGTGGGTGGTAGTTACCCCATACCCATCCTGTGGGTGGTAGTTACCCCATACCCATCCTGTGGGTGGTAGTCAGCCCATATTCATCCCGTGGGCGGTAGTCACACCATACCCATCCTGTTGGTGGTAGTCACACCATACCCATCCTGTGGGTGGTAGTCACCCCATACCCATCCTGTGGGTGGTAGTCACACCATACCCATCATGTGGGTGGTAGTCACCCCATACCCATCCTGTGGGTGGTAGTCACACCATACCCATCCTGTGGGTGGTAGTTACCCCATACCCATCCTGTGGGTGGTAGTTACCCCATACCCATCCTGTGGGTGGTAGTTACCCCATACCCATCCTGTGGGTGGTAGTCACACCATACCCATCCTGTGGGTGGTAGTCACACCATACCCATCATGTGGGTGGTAGTCACCCCATACCCATCCTGTGGGTGGTAGTCACACCATACCCATCCTGTGGGTGGTAGTTACCCCATACCCACCCTGTGGGTGGTAGTTACCCCATACCCATCCTGTGGGTGGTAGTTACCCCATACCCATCCTGTGGGTGGTATTTAAACCATCCCCTCCTGTGGGTGGTAGTTACCCCATACCCATCCTGTGGGTGGTAATCCCCACCATACCATCCTGTGGGTGGTAGTCACACCATACCCATCATGTGGGTGGTGGGTCACCCCATACCCATCCTGTGGGTGGTAGCCCACACCATACCCATCTGTGGGTGGTAGTTACCCCATCCCCACCCTGTGGGTGGTAGTTACCCCATACCCATCCTGTGGGTGGTAGTTACCCCATACCCATCCTGTGGGTGGTAGTTACCCCATACCCATCCTGTGGGTGGTAGTCACACCATACCCATCCTGTGGGTGGTAGTCACACCATACCCATCCTGTGGGTGGTAGTCACACCATACCCATCCTGTGGGTGGTAGTCACACCATACCACCCTGGGGGTTGGTAGTCACACCATACCCATCCTGTTGGTGGTAGTCACACCATACCCATCTTGTGGGTGGTAATCAAAAGATTACAGAGGTACATAATGGGTCCAGGAACTGGGGCCCCAAAAGTTTTGATAGCTGAACAAGGTACAAAGGTAATGAACTCGCAAGTTACAAAGGTAATGAATCATGTAAGTAAATTTTTAAGAAATTGTATGGGCATAGCACTGCCTGGTAGCTCCTGGGCTGCCAGATGCTGCTCTTTAAGTGTGACAGACCAGTTAAGTGCGACAGACCAGTTAAGTGTGACAGACCAGTTAAGTGTGACAGACCAGTTCTGTGTGACAGACCAGTTCTGTGTGACAGACCAGTTAAGTGTGACAGACCAGTTAAGTGTGACAGACCAGTTCTGTGTGACAGACCAGTTCTGTGTGACAGACCAGTTCTGTGTGACAGACCAGTTAAGTGTGACAGACCAGTTAAGTGTGACAGACCAGTTCTGTGTGACAGACCAGTTCTGTGTGACAGACCAGTTAAGTGTGACAGACCAGTTAAGTGTGACAGACCAGTTAAGTGTGACAGACCAGTTCTGTGTGACAGACCAGTTAAGTGTGACAGACCAGTTAAGTGTGACAGACCAGTTAAGTGTGACAGACCAGTTCTGTGTGACAGACCAGTTAAGTTTGACAGACCAGTTAAGTGTGACAGACCAGTTAAGTGTGACAGACCAGTTAAGTGTGACAGACCAGTTCTGTGTGACGGACCAGTTAAGTGTGACAGACCAGTTAAGTGTGACAGACAGTTCTGTGTGGACAGACAGTTCTGTGTGACAGACCAGTTAAGTGTGACAGACCAGTTAAGTGTGACAGACCAGTTAAGTGTGACAGACCAGTTCTGTGTGACAGACCAGTTAAGTGTGACAGACCAGTTAAGTGTGACAGACCAGTTAAGTGTGACAGACCAGTTAAGTGGACAGACAGTAAGTGTGACAGACCAGTTAAGTGTGACAGACCAGTTAAGTGTGACAGACCAGTTAAGTGTGACAGACCAGTTAAGTGTGACAGACCAGAGGTTCATCTATAAACAACAGTAAGTTTGTGTTGATCTAATTGTGCACCAAGTGAAAATTCGTCTGTCATTTCAAAGTAAGTAAATTTACTTACATGATTCATTACCTTTGTAACTTATTCATGATTGTGACCAGATCTACCTGGAGTTCATTACCTTTGTACCTTGTTCAGCTATCAAAACTTTAGGGCCCAGTACCTGGACCCATTATATACCTCTGTAATCTGTAAATACCTTTGTAACTTGTAATGATTGTGACCAGATCTACCTGGAGTTCATTACCTTTGTAACTAGTTCAGCTATCATAACTTTGGGGTCCAATCCCTGGACCCATTATGTACCTTTGTAATCTTTTGACTACCTCCCACAGGATGGGTATGGTGTGACTACCGCCCACAAGATGGGTATTGTGTGACTACCACCCACAGGATGGTTATGGTGTGACCACCCACAGGATGGGTATGGGGTGACTACCGCCCACAGGATGGGTATGGTGTGACTAGCGCCCACAGGATGGGTATGGTGTGGCTACCACCCACAGGATGGGTATGGTGTGACTACCACCCACAGGATGGGTATGGTGTGACTACCACCCACAGGATGGGTATGGTGTGACTACCACCCACCGGATGGGTATGGGGCACATAATAAACATATTAAACTAACTACCCTAAATTAATACCAACTATGCAGTAGTAATCCCGGGAACACTCAGTGCATAGAGGAATATGAGTAGACCTTCCTCAGTTAGACCTTCCTCAGTTAGACCTTCCTCAGATCTTCCTCATTTAAACCTTCCTCAGTTAGACCTTCCTCAGTTAGACATTCCTCAGTTAGACCTTCCTCAGTTGGACCTTCCTCAGTTGGACCTTCCTCAGTTAGACCTTCCTCAGTTAGACCTTCCTCAGTTAGATCTTCCTCAGTTAGACCTTCCTCAGTTAGACCTTCCTCAGTTAGACCTTCCTCATTTAGACCTTCCTCAGTTAGACCTTCCTCAGTTAGACATTCCTCAGTTAGACCTTCCTCAGTTGGACCTTCCTCAGTTGGACCTTCCTCAGTTAGACCTTCCTCAGTTAGACCTTCCTCAGTTGGACCTTCCTCAGTTAGACCTTCCTCAGTAAGACCTTCCTCAGTTAAACCTTTCTCAGTTGGACCTTCCTCAGTTGGACCTTCCTCAGTTGGACCTTCCTCAGTTGGACCTTCCTCAGTTAGACCTTCCTCAGTTAGTCCTTCCTCAGTTGGACCTTCCTCAGTTAGACCATCCTCAGCTTGTACAAACAAACTGTCAGGTTGGGTTAGTGGCAGGTTGAGACATCTGGGTCACAAACTTACGTACTACTGTATATTCGCCTTTATTCCTCAGGTTGGTAAGGGCGATAATTTCGTATTATAACAAATTAATACACTTACCCATTGCTTATTGTCATCTACAACGTCAACAAGCACTTGAATCCTCAATATCTGGCGTCAGAGCAAGTTGCAAGCCCTCGTTGACTTTCCAACGGTCTGATATTAGCTGAGTGGACTGGCCAGGGGACTCTGCCACGCTATATTCACTCCCGTGCAGCCCTCAACAGACGCTATTACATTGCATTGTACAGACCTCCTCAACGTCGATGTTATAAGTGTCAACGCTGGGGCCACATCGCCAGGAAATGCCCATCTAAGTCACACTGGTGTGCAGTGTGTGCCAATGCTCATCCTTCTGAACGGTGTTATGATATGATCAAACATCAACAGACTGTTGCTAAACAATGTATCAATTGTAAGACCTCAGGAGTCACAGCAGCTCATGCTGACTGCAGTGTGAGGGCTGATCGCATCGCAGCAAACCGCACTTCACCCTGTACCCCTCATAATGGCCCCCCAGGACTACCAGGTACCTCGGGTCTGAATACTGGCTCATGCCTGCCCTCAGACAATGGGGTTGAGCACCTCACCTGGGGAGCACGTCAACAGACCCCCATCACGTCGGCTGTCAATACCAGCCTAGCTGAGTCAGCTGACAGTCAGCCAAATAGCTCAGCTGACCGGGACTTCACGTTTCCAGATGTTCCAAGTCTTGCTCCTGTGGTATACAACCTGATGTCGCGCATAAAAGTACTGGAAACACAACAATTTCTCCTGAAACAACAACTTGAACAACACAAGGAAAGATGTGTAGAGTGTACCAATAACAAGATTGTCACAATTTGTGAAAGCAAGTGTAAGGCTGCTGAACAAGGTGGTGGTGGTGTTCTTAATTACAGTAATGATGAATATAATACTTGTGTTGATAACTGTAGTGAGCATCATAACGAAGGCTATGGTGTCAATGATGTTAGTAATAGTGATGAGCGTAATATAAGTGGTGGTGAAGAGTGTGATGAGGGCAATGGTGTCTATAATGTTAGTAATAGTGATGAGCGTAATTTAAGTGGTGGTGAAGAGTGTGATGAGAGCGGTGGTGTCTATAATGTTAGTAATAGTGATGAGCGTAATTTAAGTGGTGGTGAAGAGTGTGATGAGAGCGGTGGTGTCTATAATGTTAGTAATAATGATGAGCATAATATAAGGGGTGGTGCAGAGTGTGATGAGGTTAGTCACATAGACATTAATGTTGAATACAATACTGTTGACAAATGTAATGAACACAATGTTGGTAATGGCGCTGGTGATGACAGTTGTAGTGTTGCGTGTAATGTTAGTGGAGGAGGGAATGTGAGTGGTGGTGTCACCTATCATACATTCACACATAAACAGCGTCTTGCTCTGGGTTTACGAAGACTCCCACGAGGCCTTACAACGGGAGGTGAAATTAAAAAAAATCATGGACAAGGGTAGCCCTTTTTGACTTTGAAAAGGGGTCTGCTATTTATATGAACATTTTTTCTTTATGCGGGGAAAAAAACTAAAAGATGACCCCAAAGGACAAAAATAATGGACCCAAAACTCGTTAAAACTTTCTATTTTAAAGCGGGGTTTATTGAAATCACTTAAAAAAAAAGACTTCCTGAACTTCAAAATAAAGAAAACCACCGAGCCCTTGATTTTTGTTTGTCTAAAAGGGATTTGAAAAGCCCCGGGGAAAAATCCCAACCCCCTAAATTCCCATCATTTGTTCCCTTAAAACCCTTTCAAATTTTTAAAACCCTCTTGTTTTCTATATTTTAAAAAAATCATTTTCCCCATAAACTTCTTGCACATGGGAAAACAGGGGGGCCCTAAAATACCACGGTGTTGGGGATTTATATGGGGAAAACTCTGCTCTAAAACATTTTTAACTTGTAGCTCCTGCTGAAAAATTTTAAATTTCCCTTGGAGTCCCAACTTTGCTCATTCTGACCTACTCTTTTTATTGGCGATTACAATGCGGACACAAAAGCTTTGGAAACTCACATTTTGGGTAATCGTAATGGAAATTTTCAACTGTTGTCACTTTTAAAACCAGTCATGATAATGCCCAAAATTGTGGGTTTGGGCCCCTTGAACCCACACATTCTATGGAGGTGTCCTTGATCGGGGTTTGGGCTTCGCTTACTTTTTTGCCAGCTGTGAGTTTTCCCAAATTGTAACAGAATAGCGTTGATCATTTCCCTGGGCTAACCCCCTCTAAAATTGGTAATACTTCCTTCCGGGTTTGGGATATTAAAAAGGGAAAAAAGGGTTTTAAATTTTTCCCACAGATCAGCATGATGACTTTGTTTCCCAATTTTTGACGACGGGTAAAATTTCCCCTAGATTTTTCCACTTAGTCACAATGATCTTGTAGCAGTATTCAGAACTACTTGGGCCGCCCCCAAACCCCCCTTGGTACTCTAAACCCAAAAAAACTTCCAAAAAAAAAAAAAAAAAATAAAAAAAAAAAAAAAAAATAAAAACCCCCTTTCAAAAACCATATTTTTACAATGATTCAAACTTCGAACATTAAAACCGTACTGCTCCCGACTGGGCCTTTGGGCCTTTAAAGAAAAAAACCCGAAACCCCCTTGGGAAATGCTGAGGCTTTTCCCAAACCCTCCCCTTCCCTGCTGCCAGGGGGCCGTTTTGACAGAGTGCCCCCCAAAACCGATGGGAAAAAAAATTTGGGTCAACGGTTTAATGCTAAAAAACCCCACTTAGCCGGGAAAGGGAGGGACAAAAATTAAAAATTAAAGGGGTAACGGGAAACGGGCAGTTTCGCGCACCCTCACCCCCTTACATAGGGCGAATGATTTTAGTCATGTTTGGGGCCCTGCTCTTTCTGCTTTTGACAATTTTTCCCAGTACCACACAGGCAAAATTAAATGACAAATATGATGCAAGGGAACACATTTTTGTTTTTTGTCAGTAAGGAGATGTTTGCAAAATTCCTTTCACTAATTATGAACTTGATGCAGCGCTAACTAAGGGAAAAACTCCCCCGTCGCCTGGTAGGATGGTATTACTTACAAAATACTAAAATTTGCTGTGTCAAATTACCGGGTAATCCATTACTTGAATTATTTTTAACCCATGAGCAAAGTAACTGGGGAGCCCCCCTCAATTTTGGGCCCAAACACCCTCATCTTTCCTTTTTCCCCTAACCCCCAATCAAAAAAAAATGCTTTTTCGCCCAATATCTCTTACAAGGTTTGGGGTAAACATTTGAGAAAAAATTTGTTTCCCTTAATCGTCTCATGTACAGAATCAAACAATTTTTGTCTCCCCGGGGTTACATGGTTTAATTGAAATGGAAGGACCCGGTGCATCTTGAAATAGCCCCCTTTTCCCACCCGCACTCTGACAGCCCCTTTCCACTACCTTCCTTGCCCTTTAAAAATTTTCCGCTTTCATGTGGGCCAACCGAAAAGTAATAATTAGTGAATTTTCCCAGAAGGGATGTTTGGAGGAGGTTCTCCGCGGGATTAAAGGCTACCTTTCCAACAAAAATTTCGCTGGGGTTGTTCCGGGACATAAAAAGTGAAACAAAAGGGACTTTAAATTTGGGAAACCCCCACAGGGAGGTGTCTCAGCCCACACTGTTCAATTTTTCTAAAAAATGCATTACTTAATGCTAGCCTAGTCGGCCCCCAAAATTTAAATGGGGATTAGTTTTGCTGGATAAAAAGATTCACACCACCGGATTCTCCAACCCCCCAAAACTTTCTTAATCATTACTAGCCTCGTTTCAGGCCCTGGGGTTATAATTTTTACTGAAAAAAACAAAAAATACTAAAAGGCCCCGCCTCCTCGACAGAGGGGCCACATTTTCGTAAAGACCCAAATTTGCATGAGGGTTTTTTTCTAGAATATGTAAGCAGATACAGGTATCTGGTTTTGAGGTTCCACTCCCTTGGATTTTTTTTAAACAAAAATTTGTCCCCAATCCCAAAGGGAACGACTAAAGCACTTAGGGGGTTTGTGGCGGGGCCTTTCCCCCCGGGAAATGGGGGCCTAATTTTTAAAAATTGGGGAAAATGATGTATCTTCCCTTAATTAGATCTTTGGGGGTTATTATGCTGCGCCAAAAAATTTCTCTTTTTTCCCGGGACGGAAGCGGGGAGGGGGGGGAAAAAAAAAAAAAAAAAAAAAAACTGCCAAAAAGAACAAATGAGGATCACCCTGGGTTTGCCCCCCCGGTCCATGCCAAAATTTTAAATATGTAAAAAGAAAATTGATATTCCAAGCATCAAGATCGTGTTTACTGAAAAAAAAAATATCCAAAAGGGGGTTTAAAATATGCTCGGGGCCAAGCTCATTTCAAACCCCTGCACAGAAGCCCTCAAAATTTTCCCCAAAGCACGGGTGAACACTCCCCAAAAGGGATCGAAAAAACTGGGGGAACCCGACCCCCCGCATGAATCAGAAATATAAATCTATGTCAAAGTAAGGCAACAGCGGCATTTTCTCCGCCCATGGAATATTCCCCCCCTTTCCCAAAAACCCCCTTTCCCCTCCTTTTCCCCCCCAAACTTTTCCCTTAAACACCCCCAAAACTTCCCCTTGAAGCCAAACATGGGGCCCTTTAAAAGGCTGTATTGAAAATTTTGTCACACAGCCCACACTCTCGCAAAATTATTTACGTTTAATTCTGTTCACCAATCCACTGGTTTCGCTGGTTTGTGCTGCTGTTGTCGTTAAAAAGTGATGGCTCTCTTAAAGAAATTTGGGGCCCCGCATCAATAATTGGGCCTCTACCCTCCCAAAAGAAAATGTTTGCCATACTCCCTTTCACTGAAATGCCCTCTATGTATCAAAGATTGACAGTTTAATTGTTTTTCTGATTCTCTGTCATCCATAAATGCTTCAATTTATTAAGGGATAAATTGTGGCATGCTTGTGTCAAAGCCGACACAGGTTTGGTAGGATTATGGACAGTGGAGTCAGAGGCACATTTTCTGTTTGGGTTCCCCTCTCCCCTTTGGGTTTTAGATGGGATGAAGAAAAATGTTTAAAAGGGGGTAAGCTGGGATTCTTTTTAAAGGGGGAGTAGTTTAAAATTTTTGGCTTGTCAGGTAGTAGTTTGAGAAACCCAAAATTCGAAAAGGGAAATTCAGCTGAATTTTAAAGGACCCCTTTAAAGGGTCAGGGAGTTTTACACCGTGAGTCCATTATCATCATTTTTATCAGCAGGAGGGCCAATGTCTATGGGGCATCAAAAAAATAAGCAACTCCCTTGGTTGTCACTAACCCCCCGGCTCCGGTGGGTTTACAAGTACTTTGGCAGGTTTTTAAAACACCACCACCAATGTAAACCCAAAAGAAATGTTTTAAAATTTTCCAATTTGGGAAAATTTTCCAAAACCTTTTCGTTTTTATGTACTGGAGTGCGATTAAAAAATTTTTGAATTTAGGGAAAAAAACTCACTCAGAAGTGTTTTAAGAAATGGGCCCAAGTTTTTATCCCCATTGGGGATTTTTACCCGACCAATTTTGGGGAAAAAAACCCTGACTTTGCACTTTTAAATAAAGGGATTACCCCCATTGTGCCCTGTGTGTGTGGTGGTGTGTGTGGGGTGTTTTTTGGTTTTATGGGGTAAGAGTTGTGTGTGTGTGTTGTTTTTGTGTGTTGTGTGTGTGTGTGTGTGTGTGTATGAGTGTGTGTGTGGGGATGAAATTTTGTGGGTATGAGTGTGGGGTGTGTGTAGATGTGTGTGTTGTGTGTGTGGTGTTGTTTTGTGGGGTTTTTTGTAGTGTGTGGTGTGTGTGTGTGTGTGGGGTTTTGTGTGTGTGTTTTGTTTTTATGTGTGTTTGTGTATTAAATTTTTTTGTGGGGTTTGTGTGTGGGTGTGTGTGAGAAAAAGAAGAAGACTCCCAAAAATCAATATTTGCACCCAAAAACTCACTACATTTTTTGACCGGGGGTTTGGAAAATGTGAATTGCTCATTACTCAAAAAATTTTTTCATATTTTTAGCCATGTTTTAAAAGTAAAAAAACCAATTTTTTACCGTATTATTACCTTTGTAAAATTGTGAGTTCTTACCCTTTTTAAAATGTGAGTTCATTACCTTGTACCTGTTTAGCCCCAAACAAAAAATTTGGAGCCCGGGCCCTGGACCCATTGGGTACCTCGTTTAAACTGGGAAATACCTTTGTAACTTGTCATGATTGTGACTAGGGCCTTAAACCCGGGGGTTTTATTACCTTTGTAAAAAAATTTTAGCTTCCCTTACCTTTGTAAATTGTTAATTCCCTTTCCCCTTTTAACTTGCTCAGCTATCCAAAAATTTGAGGCCCCCGTCCCCCGGACCCCAAATTTTGTAAACCCCTGTAATTTTTTTGCTAAACCCCCCACAGGAATTTGGGTTTTGGGGGGGGACTACCGCCCACAGGAGGGTAGGGGTGGGATATTAAACATAATTTAAAATAACCCAACCATTTATTACATGGGGGAAAAACACCGGTTTGTAGGGCTTTTAATACAAAACACTGGGGGGGTGTACATGGGAAACACACACAGTTTTTTAGAATGTAATACATACACTTGGGAGGTGTACATGGGGGGGGAACCGTTTGTTAACATGTAATACACACACTGGGAGGTGTACATGGGGAACACACGCAGTTGTAGACACGTAATACACACACTGGGAGGTGTACATGGGAGAACACACGCACTTGTAGACATGTAATACACACACTGGGAGGTTGTACATGGGAGAACACACGCAGTTGTAGACAACGTAATACACACACTGGGAGGTGTACATGGGAGAACACACGCAGTTGTAGACATGTAATACACACACTGGGAGGTGTACATGGGAGAACACATGCAGTTGTAGACATGTAATACACACACTGGGAGGTGTATATGGGAGAACACACGTAGTTGTAGACATGCAATACACTGGGAGGTGTACATGGGAGAACACACGCAGTTGTAGACATGTAATACACACACTGGGAGGTGTACATGGGAGAACACGTAGTTGTAGACATGTAATACACACACTGGGAGGTGTACATGGGACAACACACGTGGTTGTTGACATGTAATACACACATTGGGAGGTGTACATGGGAGAACACACGCAGTTGTAGACATGTAATACACACATTGGGAGGTGTACATGGGAGAACACACGCAGTTGTAGACATGTAATACACACACTGGGAGGTGTACATGGGAGAACACACGCAGTTGTAGACATGTAATACACACATTGGGAGGTGTACATGGGAAAACACACACAGTTGTAGACATGTAATACACACACTGGGAGGTGTACATGGGAGAACACACAGTTGTAGACATGTAATACACACACTGGGAGGTGTACATAGGAGAACACACTGGGAGGTGTACATGGGAGAACACACTGGGTGGTGTACATGGGAGAACACACTGGGAGGTGTACATGGGAGAACACACTGGGAGGTGTACATGGGAGAACACACTGGGAGGTTTTACAGGGGAGAACACACTGGGTGGTGTACATGGGAGAACCACGGGTGGTGTACATGGGAGAACACATGGGGGGGTGTACATGGGAGAAACACACGGGGGGTGTAATGGGAGAACACACTGGGTGGTGTACATGGGAGAACACAATGGGGGGTGTAATGGGAGAACACCTGGGTGTACAGGGGAAAAAAATACTGGGAGGTGTACATGGGGGAACCACTGGGAGGGGTACAGGGGGAGAACACACTAGGAGGTGTACATGGAAACACTGGGGGTGTACATGGGAAACCAGTTGTAGACATGGTACCACTCCATATGTGTCTATTGTCCGTTAAAAACTCGTCTTTCCTTTTTCATTTGTACCGTTTCAATCCCCCGTTAAGATTAACGGATTTTCTTATTCCGAAATTTCTGCATGTCGTGGTCAGTCCCCTTCCTCTACCGCCATCTTTGTTTTTCTCCTATTTTGTAACAATTTTAATTTAAATTTTATGATATTTTAAGTGTGCAATTATTTTTCCTTTTTAAAATATTAATCACTTCAATTTTAAAAAAAATTTCCATTTCCTTTAAATTTAAATTTTATTTCAATAAATAAGGTAAAAATATGAGATATATTATCCCCTGGGGGATTACCATCTTTCAAAAAGTCACATCAGCAATACACCTTCATTTTTACAAAAACATTTTTTCCCCTTGTTAGGAATAATAAAAAAAAAATATATTAAAATAACGCTCATATATATAATTTTCCACCCCCTGAAAGTGGACTTGTATTATTCTCGGACAGTCAACGCGTTTTATTCCTGTCAGTCAGTGCCAGGACAGGTGCAGATGCATTTCCTCTTCACTTGTACCGTCTCATTGCCCTTTAAGATTGCTAACGGACGTTCTTATTTCTGTACCAGACGGGTGGTGACGGGGTGAAGTCAACAGGTTTGGCCGGTAGTTTGAGTAGGTAATTTTGCTAAGTGTTTTAGTGTAAACTATAGTTGTTTAAGTACTCTCATGTTTATTTGTAAAGCCCTAGCATGCAGGGGCCTGTGTTTTGGAGAGTATTTAACGTTTCCACCGTAGACTATGTAGCCTGCAGGGGGGGGGGTCATGTAGTTATAAGTTGTATATGAGTTACTATTATTATTATATATATTTTTGTATAGGTGATTTTGTTTGTCCTTCCATATACTATATTAATTATTTGCACTCATGCTTCATTATTTAATATAAGTATATGCTGGCCCAAGAGCTGTTGTGTTTTTCAGAGTAATTTTATAACCCCTAGACAACAGTGTGAGCAGCCTCTAGGAGCCAGGAACATTTGATTTAAGGTAGGATATCAAAGTCGTAACATCCTTATCAAATATTTCCACACAAGTAGCTAAGTATCTTAATGACAATATTATTATTGGTAGCGCACTTGGTTTACGCTGAGTGTCCGGGGTTCGATTCCCGGTATTGGTAAATACGTTGTGCTGTTCGTCTAGCAGTAAGTACGTATCTGAGTGTTAGTCACCTTACACCTACTCTCACTTTTCACCTAGCAGTAAGTAGGTACTGAGTGTTAGTCGACCGGTGTGGGTAGTATACTATAGACAGGGCTAGGCTTTGCTGAGAACTACAGATGGATAGTGCTAACGTCCCATATCATAAAAAATCTTTGAAAGGGTCCTAAGAAGCAAGATCACCACCCATCAACAATGGGCAACACGGGTTTAGAGCAGGTCGCTCCTGTCTGTCCCAGCTACTGGACCACTATGACAAGGTCCTGGATGCACTAGAAGACAAACAAAATGCAGATGTAATATACAAAGACTTTGCAAAAGCCTCTGACAAATGTGACCATGGTGTAATAGCGCACAAAATGCGTGACAAAGGAATAACAGGAAAAGTTGAGAGTTGGATCTATAATTTCCTAACAAATAGAACACAAAGAGTAGTAGTCAACAGAGTAAAGTCTGAGGCAGCTACGGTGAAAAGTTGTGTTCCGCAAGGCACAGTACTCGCTCCCATCTTGTTTCTCATCTTCATATCCGACATAGACAAGGATGTCAGCCACAGCACCGTGTCTTCCTTTGCAGATGACACCCGAATTTGCATGACAGTGTCCTCAACTGAAGACACTGCAAGACTCCAGGTGGACATCAAGCAAATCTTTAAATGGGCT
Source organism: Cherax quadricarinatus (assembly GCF_026875155.1). Lineage (NCBI taxonomy): Eukaryota > Metazoa > Arthropoda > Malacostraca > Decapoda > Parastacidae > Cherax > Cherax quadricarinatus. The sequence goes on along the minus strand of NC_069423.1, from coordinate 49,137,677 downwards.
GCAGAAAATAATGTGAAGTTCAATGATGAGAAATTTAAATTACTCCGATATGGAAAAAGTGAGGAAATTAAAACTATATCGGAGTAAAAAATAAATTCCAACCACACATTAGAACCACATTAGAACCTGGGAGTGATAATGACTCAAGAAATCGTAATGACACGATTGCAAATAAATCATACCCCCGGCCGGGATTGAACCCGCGGTCATAGAGTCTCAAAACTCCAGCCCGTCGTGTTAGCCACTAGACCAGCTAGCCACAATAAGATTCATCCAACTAGGTATATTTCTACACCATAGGAAGGTTAGCACAGGCACCCCCGGCCGGGGGTATGGTTTATTTGCAATCGTGTCATTACGATTTCTTGAGTCATGTTGACGGCAGTGAAGGGACTTGAGCTAGAGTTCGTCACGGCCACGCTAGCTGGAGATTCGTCTGTAAAAACTTGCATTTGTGGTCACAGTGGTGCCTGTGCTAACCTTCCTATGGTGTAGAAATATACCTAGTTGGATGAATCTTATTGTGGCTAGCTGGTCTAGTGGCTAACACGACGGGCTGGAGTTTTGAGACTCTATGACCGCGGGTTCAATCCCGGCCGGGGGTATGGTTTTTCTGGGAGTGATAATGTTAGGGGATCTTACTTTCAAAGATCACCAGAAAATACTAAAGTAACCCGGTCTGAAAATCAGCTTAAGACTCTTCTCTAAAGCCACTTAATCACCCTAGACTAAACGCTAAATACTCAGTACACACACACTCACTTTGAACCTTTTATCTATTGTTGACAGGAATATAATTGAATCATTGTTTTCACAAAAAGCATTTTAGACTATATGAATATATCCTTTGTCTTATACAAATTTTGGTTCACTTATAATTAATAATCTACTGTACAACTATGATATAATTCTTAGTGTTAAGTAGTCTGTAAGTCAACAATGTTAAGTTGGTCCATAATGCCCAGGCATAAACAAGGCTCTCTTTGTATTGCAACCCATTTAATGTTTATATTGTACCGTGTATTGTGGTAAAAATATATGATGACTGACACTGGTTACCATGCACTGTACCATACACTGGTACCATACACTGGTTACCATACACTGTACCATACACTGTACCATACAGTGGCTACCATACACTGTATCATACACTGGTTACCATACACTGTACCATACACTGGTTACCATGCACTGTACCATACACTGTACCATACACTGGTTACCATACACTGTACCATACACTGTACCATACAGTTGTTACCATACACTGTACCATACACTGTACCATACAGTGGTTACCATACACTGGTTACCATACACTGTACCATACACTGTGCCATACAGTGGTTACCATACACTGGTTACCATACACTGTACCATACACTGTACCATACAGTGGTTACCATACAGTGGTTACCATACACTGTACCATACAGTGGTTACCATACACTGTACCATACAGTGGTTACCATACACTGTACCATACAGTGGTTACCATACATTACCATACAGTGGTTACCATGCACTGTACCATACAGTGGTTACCAAACACTGTACCATACAGTGGTTACCATACACTGTACCATATAGTGGTTACCATACACTGTACCATACACTGTTCCATACACTGGTTACCATACACTGTACCATATAGTGGTTACCATGCACTGTACCTTACACTGTACCATACACTGGTTACCATACACTGTACCATACACTTAAACCAAATACAGTGTTACCATACACTGTACCATACAGTGGCTACCATACACTGTACCATACAGTGGTTACCATGCACTGTACCATACACTGTACCATACAGTGGTTACCATACACTGTACCATACAGTGGTTACCATACACTGTACCATACAGTGGTTACCATACACTGTACCATACAGTGGTTACCATACACTGTACCATACAATGCTTACCATACACTGTACCATTCAGTGGTTACCATACACTGTACCATAAAGTGGTTACCATACACTGTACCATACAGTGGTTACCATTCACTGTGCCATACAGTGGTTACCATACACTGTACCATGCAGTGGTTACCATACACTGTACCATGCAGTGGTTACCTTACACTACCATACAGTGTACCATACAGTTACCATACACTGGTTACCATACACTGGTACCATACAATGGTTACCATACACTGTACCATACAGTGGTTACCATACACTGTACCATGCAGTTGTTACTATCCACTGTACCATACAGTGGTTACCATACACTGTACCATACCGTGGTTACTATACTGTACCAAACAGTGGTTACCATACACTGTACCATACAGTGGTTACCATACTCTGTACCATACACTATACCATACAGTGACTGCAATACACCGTACCATACATTGATTACCATACACTGTACCATACAGTGGTTACCATACACTTTACCATACAATGGTTACCATACACTGCACCATACACTGTACCATAAAGTGGTTACCATGCACTGTACCATACAGTTGTTACTATCCATTGTACCATACAGTGGTTACCATACACTGTACCATACCGTGGTTACTATACACTGTACCATACACTGGTTACCATACACTGGTACCATACAATGGTTACCATACGCTACTTACCATACACTGGTGCCATACAGTGGTTACCATACACTGGTACCATACACGGGTTACCATACACTGGTACTATACACCGATTGCCATACACTGGTTACCATACACTGGTACCATACACTGGTTACCATATAATGGTACCATACACTGGTTACCATACAGTGGTTACCATACAATTGTACCATACACTGGTTACCATACACTGGTTACCATACACTGGTTGCCATACAGTGGTTACCATACACTGGTTACCATACAATGGTACCATACACTGGTTGCCATACAGTGGTTACCATACAGTGGTTACCATACAATTGTACCATACAGTAGTTACCATACACTGGTTACCATACAATAGTACCATACCATACACTGGCTACCATACACTGGTACCATACAATGGTACCATACCATACACTGGCTACCATACACTGGTACCATACGCCGGCTACCGTAATCCTGCAACCATTCCCAGCTACCTTATATCAGTTAATATATATATCAGCTACCATACATGAGCTACCATTCAAAAACCGCCATACATGAGTTACCATACACTACCATACACTCTCTACCCTGCTGGCGACGACTTAGGCCTAAGACTGTTTGTTGTACAGTAGTCGAGACGACTGCTGAGACCTCGGTGAAGTTTTTGTGTACTAAATTATATCTGTGGGTGAGGGGAAGTTACTTGTAGCTTGTGTTATTGTGGGTGAGGGGAAGTTACTTGTAGCTTGTATTATTGTGGGTGAAGGGAAGTTACTTGTAGCTTGTGTTATTATGGGTGAAGGGAAGTTACTTGTAGCTTGTGTTATTATGGGTGAGGGGAAGTTACTTGTAGCTTGTATTATTGTGGGTGAAGGGAAGTTACTTGTAGCTTGTGTTATTATGCGTGAAGGGAAGTTACTTGTAGCTTGTATTATTGTGGGTGAAGGGAAGTTACTTGTAGCTTGTATATTTTGTGGGTGAAGGGAAGTTACTTGTAGCTTGTATTATTGTGGGTGAAGGGAAGTTACTTGTAGCTTGTATTATTGTGGGTGAAGGGAAGTTACTTGTAGCTTGTATTATTGTGGGTGAAGGGAAGTTACTTGTAGCTTGTATTATTGTGGGTGAAGGGAAGTTACTTTTAGCTTGTGTTATTGTGGGTGAGGGGAAGTTACTTGTAGCTTGTATTATTGTGGGTGAGGGAAGTTACTTGTAGCTTGTGTTATTATGGGTGAGGGAAGTTACTTGTAGCTTGTGTTATTATGGTGAGGGAAAGTTACTTGTAGCTTGTGTTATTATGGGTGAGGGGAGGTTACTTGTAGCTTGTGTTATTATGGGTGAGGGGAAGTTTACTTGTAGCTTGTGTTATTATGGGTGAGGGAAGTTACTTGTAGCTTGTGTTATTATGGGTGAGGGGAAGTTACTTGTAGCTTGTGTTATTATGGGTGAGGGGAAGTTACTTGTAGCTTGTGTTATTATGGGTGAGGGGAAGTTACTTGTAGCTTGTGTTATTATGGGTGAGGGGAAGTTACTTGTAGCTTGTGTTATTATGGGTGAGGGGAAGTTACTTGTAGCTTGTGTTATTATGGGTGAGGGGAAGTTACTTGTAGCTTGTTTTATTATGGGTGGGGGGAAGTTACTTGTAGCTTGTGTTATTATGGGGAGGGGAAGTTCTTGTAGTTTGTGTTATTATGGGTGAGGGGAAGTTTTTGTAGTTGGTTATAGGGGTGAGGGGAAGTTACTTGTACTTGTGTTATTATGGGAAGGGGAGGTTATTGTAGCTTGTTTATTAGGGTTGGGGGGGAATTTAAATTTAGTTGTTTATTATGGGTGAGGGGGAAGTTATTTAGTTTTTATTATGGGTGGGGGAAGTTACTTGTAGCTTTGTTATTATGGGTAGGGGAATTTATTGTAGTTTGGTTATTATGGGTGGGGGAAGTTACTTGTAGCTTGGTATTATGGGTGAGGGGAAGTTATTGTAGCTTGTGTTATTATGGGTGGGGGGGAAAGTTGCTGTGGCTGGTGAGATTTAAATAAAACAGCAATTATTTGTCACAGAGTACGGGAAGACAGAAAAAACACTCCAAGATTACCTTACAATGTTAAAAAAAGACTACAGTGGTTTTCCCGACGTGCCCATACCCAAATGCCGTTAAAAAATATCTCTAAACGCCCTGGGGGCTTTGACTCCAGGGTTTTTGTGCGCCCCTGTGAATATAATCAATTAAATTGCCCTGCATGCCTTCCACAACATCAATTCTTCCCCAGTTATTCCTTTTTTTCTTGGAAGAACTTCCTTGTGTGGGGCAACCTAGGGTCGCACCTGGGTTTCTATTTGGGAAAAAACATAACCCATATCTGGTGTGTAGGTGTGGAATCCAGTGTTTTATCATGGGGAAGAAGTTTGACTGTTCTTTCATGCAGGGGGGGGTAGGGGGGCATGACGGTGCCACCTTTGGGCCCGGGGCGCCCTTTATAGTGGTCAACTGCCAAAGTCAACCAGGGATGATACGGATTATATTGAGAGTCTATAATCACGGAGGTGTATGACAGTGTCATATAATGTGACTATGTAGGGGTGTACATATCATGCTCGGTGTAAGGCTGCATGACGCGGAGTCTGTAAGGAATCTGGCTGACCTTTTGGAAGTGTTTAACATAGTGTTGTATTTCCCCCCGTAGAGTGGTGCATGATACATGTTGCAAATCAGGGGGCACCCTGCGAGGTGCATCAATGTATTTTATGTCTATTTCTAGGCCTACGATACAGTGATTTTTTTTAGCAGAGTTCGTCTCCCACCGAGGTAGAGATGAACCACTTTTGTGTCTGAAGAATATGATAATGGTTTAAAAATTTTTCAAGAATTTGATAAGACATTGCAATAAAGAGGTACCTTTATTCCGAAACGTTCCCCTCACAGTAGTCTTAGTTGAAGAGGAGGCAGAAGCAGTGGAGCTGTACAATGATGTAACTCCAAGATGATTTTTGAGGTGACAGCCCCCTCACCGGGCCCAGGGGCTGTTGCTCAGCTTACAGTGTTCCGACTTGGGCGAACTCTTTCCGGCGGGGGGATACTCCTTAAAATACATCTCTACGCTTTGCTGCCTCTTCGTATTCGACTGAAGATTTTTAATATTTTAAATTATGCACACCATACCCTAGTGGGGTGGTAGTCACACCTACCCATGGGTGGAGGTGTCACCCATCCCCATGGTGTGGGGATAGTCACCCATACCCTGGTGTAGGTGGTATCACACCATACCCATGGTGTGGGGGGTTTTCACATCATCCCCATTTTGGGGTGGTGGTTCACTCATACCCATGGTTGGGTGGTAGTCACACCAACCCGTGGGTGGGTGGTAGACATCATACCCAGGTGTGGGGGGTGTCACACCAAAACCCTGGTTGGGGGGTGTCACACCATACCCAGGGTGGGGGGAAGTCACACCATACCCATGGTGTGGGTGGTGTCACCCCAAACCCAATGGGTGGGTGGTAGTACACCATCCCCAGGGGTGTAGGGGGTAGTCAACCCATACCCAGGGTGTGGGGGGTAGCCCCCCCCATACCCATGGGTGGGTGGTAGTCACACCATACCATGGTGTAGGGGGTAGTCAACCTACCCTTGGTTGGGTGGTAGCCCCCCATAACCCATGGTGGGGTGGAGTACCCAAAAACCCAGGTGTAGGTGGTAGTCACCCCATCCCATGCTTGGGGGGGAATCACATCATACCCATGGTGTGGGTGGTTACATCATACCCTGGGTGGGTGGTAGTCACACATACCCGGGGTGTGGGTGGTAGCAATCATACCATGGTGTGGGTGGTAGTCCCCACCATACCCCATGGTGTGGGTGGTAGTCACACCATACCCAGGGTGTGGGTGGTGTCCACCAACCCATGGTGTGGGGGTGTCACACCATACCAATGGTGGGGGGTGGTAGTCACCCATACCCATGGTGTAGGTGGTAGTCAACCATACCATGGGTGGGGGTAGACCCATCCCCATGGTGTGGGGGGAGCCCACACCAAAACCCATGGTGTAGGTGGTACACACCATACCCGGTTTTGGGTGGTATCACACCATACCCATGGTGTAGGTGGTAGTCACACCATCCCCATGGAGTGGGTGGTAGTCACACCATCCCCATGGTGTGGGGGTGGTAGTCACCCCCAACCCCCCGGTGAGGTGGTATCACCCATCCCCATGGTGGGGTGGTAGTCAATCAAAACCCATGATGTGGGGTGTAGAACACCATACCGGGTAGGGGGTATCCCCCCATACCCGGGTGTGGGTGGTAGTCACACCAACCCTGGTGTGGGTGGTAGTCACACCATCCCCATGGTGTGGGTGGTAGTCACACCTTTCCCATGGTGTGGGTTATCCACCATCCCCATGGGGGGGTGGTATCACACCATCCCCATGGGGGGGGTGTAGTCACACCATCCCCTGGTGTAGGTGGTGTAAACCCATACCCATGGTGGGTGGGTCAATCATACCCATGGTGTGGGTGGTAGTCACTCATACCCATGGTGGGGGGGTTTTAGCCCACACCATACCCTGGTGGGGTGGTAGTCACACATACCAGGGTGGGTGGTGTACACCATCCCCATGGTGTGGTGGATCACCCAAACCCCCATGGTGTGGGTGGTAGTCACATCATACCCATGGTGTGGGTGGTACACCCATACCCTGGTGTAGGGGGTAGTCACCCATACCCATGGTGTGGGGGGTAGTCACCCCAACCCATGTGTGGGTGGTAGTCCCCCCCATCCCATAGTGTGGGTGGTAGTCCACCTACCCATGGTGTGGGGGGTTTATACAAAAACCCCATAGGGGGGGTGGTAGTCACACCATACCCATGGTGTGGGTGGTGCACCCCATCCCCATGGTGTAGGTGGTAGTCACACCTACCAGGTGTGGGTGGTAGTCACATATACCCATGGTGTGGGTGGTAGTACATCATCCGGGTGTGGGGGGTAGTCACACTTACCCGTGGTGTGGGGGGATCAATCATCCCCTGGTGGGGTGGTAGACACCATACCATGGTGTGGGGGGTAGTCACACCATACCCATGGTGTGGGTGGTAGCCCACACCATACCATGGGTGGGGGGTAGTCAAAACCATACAATGGTGTGGGTGGTTATCACACCATACCCTGGTGTAGGTGGTAGTCACCCCATACCCTGGTGTGGGTGGTACCCCCCCCATCCCCGGTGTGGGTGGTAGCCCAAACCATCCCCCGGTGTAGGGGTATTTTTAACCATACCCATGGTGGGGTGGTAGCCCCCCCATACCCATGGTGTGGGGGTAGCCCACCCATCCCCATGGTGAGGTGGTAGTCACCCCATCCCCCATGGTGGGGTGGTGTCACATCATACCCATGGGTGGGTGGTAGTCACATCATACCCATTGTGGGGGTGGTATCACACCATCCCCTTGGTGTGGGTGGTAGTCACTAAACCCCTGGTGTGGGTGGTATCCACCATCCCCATGGGGGGTGGTAGTAAACCCCATACCCAGGGTGGGGTGGTAGTCACCCCCTACCATGGTGTGGGTGGTAGTCACACCATACCAAGGGGTGGGGGTTTTAGTCACACCATACCCATGGTGTAGGTGGTATAACATACCCATGGTGGGGTGGTACCCACCCCATCCCCAGGTGGGGGTGGTAGCACACCATAACCATGGTTAGGGGTAGTACACCATACCCATGGTTTGGGTGGTAGTACCCATCCCCATGGTGAGGTGGTGTCACCCTACCCTGGAGTGGGGGTAGTCACCCATACCCATGGTGTGGGTGGTGTCCCATACCAGGTGTAGGTGGTAGTCACCCCCATACCCTGGGTGGGTGGTAGTACTCTACCCATGATGGGGTGGTAACACCCCAACCATGGGGGTGGTGGTATCCACCATCCCCATGGTGTGGGTGGTAGTAAAACCCCATACCCATGGGTGGGGGTGGTAGCCCCCATACCCATGGTGGGGGTGGTAGTACACCATTCCCATGGTGGGGGTGGTGTCAACCATCCCCATGGGGTGGGTGGAGTCCACCATACCCATGGTGTGCTGGTAGTCAACCTACCCTGGTGTAGGTGGAGTCACACCATACCCATGGTGGGGGGGGTAGTCAATCTACCCTGGTGTGGGTGGTAGTACATAACCCGGTGTGGGGGTAGTCACACCAACCCGGGGTGTGGGTGGTACTCAATCATCCCCATGGGGGGGTGGTTCACCCCATACCCGGGTGTGGGGGGTAGTCACCCCATACCCATGGTTGGGGGTGTCCATATACCCATGGTGTGGGGGGTAGTCAATCATCCCAGGTGTAGGTGGTGTCACACCATCCCCATGGTGTGGGTGGTAGTCACACCATACCATGGTGGGGGTGGTAGTCAACCATACCCATGGGTGGGTGGTATCACACCTACCCGGTGTGGGGGTGTCCACCATACCCATGGTGTGGGTGATAGCACCCCAAACCCCATGGTGGGGGTGGTAGTACACCATCCCCTGGTGTGGGTGGTAGTCCATCATACCCGGGTGGGGGTGGTGTCACATCAACCCAGGGTGTGGGTGGTGTCCACCATACCAGGGTTTGGGTTTGTAGTCACAAAATCCCATGGTGTGGGTGGTAGTCCCCCAAAACCCGGTGGGTGGTGCACCATCCCCATGTGTGGGTGGTGTCACACCATCCCCATGGTGTGGGGGGAAAAGTCACACCATCCCCATGGTGTGGGTGGTAGTCACAAACCCATGGTGGGGTGGTGCCCAAACCATTCCCATGGGGGGGGGTTGTCACACCATCCCATAGTGTGGGTGGAGTCACCCCCCATACCCATGGTGTGGGGGTAGTCAACCATACCATGGGTAGGTGGTATACACCATACCCTGGGGGGTGGGGTAGTAAATCATCCCCATGGTGGGGGGTAGTACACATCCCCATGGTGTGGGTGGTAGTCACAAAAAACCCGTGGTGTGGGTGGTAGTCACATCAACCCAGGGTGTGGGGGGTAGTCACCCCAACCCATGGTTGGGGGTAGTCACACCATCCCCGGGTGTGGGTGGTAGCAACCTACCCATGGTGTGGGTGGTAGTCACACCATACCAATGGTGTGGGTGGAGTCACACCTCCCATGGTGTAGGTGGTAGTCCCCCTCCCCATGGTGTGGGTGGTAGCCCCCCCATACCCGGGTTTGGGGGTGGTAGTCCACCTACCCATGGTGTAGGTGGTGTCACACCTCCCCTGGTGGGGGGGTAGCCACCCCATACCCAGGGTGGGTGTTAGTACCCAACCAAGGTGTAGGTGGTAGTCACACCATACCCATGGTGTGGGTGGTAGTCAATCATACCCATGGGTGGGGGGTGTCACATCAACCCATGGTGGGAGGGTAGTACACCATCCGGGTGTGGGTGGTAGTCACATCATCCCCAGGTGGGGGGGTAGTCAACCTACCCATGATGGGGGGTAGTAAAAACCATCCCCATGGTGTGGGTGGTAGTCACACCATACCCAGGGTGTGGGTGGTAGTCCACCAAAAAAAATGGTGTGGGTGGTAGTAACCATACCCGGTGAAGGGGTTTGTCACACCATACCCAGGTGTGGTGGTAGCCCCCCAAACCCCATGGTGTGGGTGGTAGCAAAACCAAAACCCATGGTGTAGGTGGTAGTCACACCATCCCCTGGTTTGGGGGGTAGTACACCATCCCCATGGTGTAGGTGGTAGTCACACCATACCCATGAGTGGGTGGTAGTACACCTCCCCATGGTGTGGGTGGTGTCACCCATACCCAGGGTAGGTGTAGTCAACCATACCGGGTTGGGGGTGTACATCATACCCTGATGTGGGTGGTAGCACACCTACCCATGGGTAGGTGGTAGTCCACCATACCCATGGTGTGGGTGGTAGCAACCATACCCATGGTGGGGGGTGGTAGTAAAACCAAATGGTGGGGGTAGCAACCATTCCCATGGGTGGGTGGTAGTCAACCATACCCATGGTGTGGGGGTAGTCACCCCTCCCCATGGTGGGGGTGGTAGTACACCATCCCCCATGGTGTGGGTGGTAGTCCACCATCCCCAGGGTTGGGTGGTATAACACCATACCCATGGGGGGGTGGTAGTCCACCTCCCCATTTTGGGGTGGTGTAAACCCCCTACCCAGGTGTGGGTTGAGTCCACCATCCCATGGGTGGGTGGTAGTCAAAATATTAGAGGTACATAATGGGTACAGAGACTTTACCACAAAGTTTTGATAAATGAACAAGTTACAGTGGTAATGAACAAGTTACAGTGGTAAAAACAATTACAGTGGTAATGAAAAGTTACAGTGGTAATGAACAAGTTACAGTGGTAATGAACAAGTTACAGTGATAATGAACAAGTTACAGTGGTAATGAACAAGTTACAGTGGTAATGAACAATTACAGTGGTAAAAAACAAGTTACAGGGGTAATGAAAAAATTACATATTAAAAGTTACAGTGGTAATGAACAAGTTACAGTGGCAGTGAACAAGTTACGGGGGTAATGAAAAAGTTTCGGATAATAACAAGTTACAGTGGTAAGAACAAGTTACGTGGTAAGAAAAATTTAAAGTGGAAATGAACAAGTTACAGTGAAATGAACAGTTAAGGATAATGAACAAGTTAGTGATAAGAACAAGTTACGCGGTAATGAACAAGTTCAGGGTAATGAAAAGTTACAGTGGCAGTGAACAGTTCCCAGTGGAAATGAACAAGTTACGTGGTAATGAACAAGTTACAGTGGCAGTGAAAAATTTACAGTGGAAAAGAACAATTACAGTGAAATGAAAAAGTTAACATTGGTAATGAACAATTACATGAAAAAGAAAAATTACAGTAAAAGAACAAGTTACAGTGGTAATGAACAATTACAGTGGAAAGAACAAGTTCAGTGATAATGAACAAATTACAGTGATAATGAACAATTACAGTGGAAGAACAATTACAGGGGTAATGAACAAGTTACAGTGGTAATAAAGTTACAGTGGAAATGATCAAGTTACAGTGGAAATGAACAATTTCATGATAATGAACAAGTTACAGTGGTAATAAACAATTTTCATTTAAAAAGAACAAGTTACAGTATAATGAAAAAGTTACAGTGGTAATGAACAAGTTACGTGAAAGAACAATTCAGTGTAATGAAAAGTTACAGTGAAAATAACAAGTTACAGTGGAATGAAAAGTTACAGTGGTAATGAACAAGTTACAGTGGTAATGAAAAGTTACGTGAAATAAACAATTTACAGTGAAATGAAAAAGTTCAGTGAAAAGAACAATTTAAGGAAAAATGAACAATTTTACAGTGGTATGAAAAAGTTACAGTGGAATGAACAAGTTCGTGATAATGAACAAGTTACATGTAATGAACAAGTTACAGTGTAATAACATTACAGTGGTAATGAACAATTTACAGGGGTAATGAACAATTTACAGGGGAAATGAACAATTACAGGGGAAATGAACAAGTTACAGTGATAAGAACAATTTACAGTGATAAGAAAAATTTACAGTGATAAGAACAAGTTACAGTGATAATGAACAAGTTACAGGGAAATGAACAATTAAGTGGTTAAACAAGTTACAGTGATAATGAACAATTTTACAGTGAAAAGAAAAGTTACAGTGAAAAAGAAAATTACAGTGGAAATGAACAATTTTACAGTGGTAAGAACAAGTTACGTGGTAATAAACAAGTTACAGTATAATGAACAAGTTACAGTATAATGAACAAGTTACGTGATAAGAACAAGTTACAGGGGTAATGAACAAGTTACAGTGATAATAAATAAGTTACAGTGATAATGAAAAGTTACAGTGTAATGAAAAAGTTACAGTGATAAGAACAAGTTACGTGGTAATGAACAAGTTACAGTGGAAATGAACAAGTTACAGGGGGTAATGAAAAAAGTTCATGGTAATGAACAAGTTACAGTGAAAATAAACCAAGTTACAGTGAAATGAATAAGTTACGTGATAATGAACAAGTTCAGTGATAATGAAAAGTTACAGTGGTAATAAACAAGTTACAGGAAAATGAACAAGTTACAGTGAAATGAACAAGTTACAGTGATAATGAACAATTCCCGTTGTAATAAACAAGACAGTGATAAGAAAAAGTTACATTTGGTAATAAACAATTTTACAGTGTAATGAAAAAGTTACGTGGTAAGAACAAGTTACAGTGAAATGAAAGTTTTCAGTGTAGAACAATTTAATGGTAACGAACAATTTTACAGTGATATGAACAAGTACGTGATAATGACAAGTTACAGTGATAATGAACAAGTTACAGTGGTAATGAACAAGTTACAGTGATAATGAACAAGTGACAGTGATAATGAACAAGTTACAGTGATAATGAACAAGTTACAGTGATAAGAAAAGTTACAGTGATAATGAAAAGTTACAGTGATATGAAAATTTTTACAGTGATAATGAAAATTACAGTGGTAATGAACAAGTTACAGTGATAATGAACTATTAACATGTTTATATCTGATCACAATCGTATTGAGTTATTCCTGCAGACATGTATTAGGTCACACATACAAAAGAACAGGTACAGCCAGATGAAAAACCCTGTGAGCAGGGAAACTTTTCGGAATAAAAAACCCTAACTGTTGTTAAAAAGTCTTTCCAACTTTTAGGGAATATAACCAATAGTGTGACTAACCTTTCCCCGTGCTGCCCCCGTCTTGTGTTTCAGGGTTGTGAGCAGGTGGGAGGATGTACCCGAAACAAGTTTTGGTACACTGGGGTTTGTCTAAACTGGACGGAACCATGGTCGAGTTGACACTGCTCCCGTAATACTGCCAGAAAACACCTGTGTTGAATTATTTTTAATAATAGGTATAATAATCTTTATTTACTACAAGACAAGGGTTTTAAAGCCATGCTGCATCAGTGACTATTCTATTAGAAAACCGCTTGTTATGCTGAAATTTTCCCCCAAATTAGGTCAGTTTTTTCCCCGGATGCGACCCACACCGTCCACTAAAACCCAGGTACCCATTTTTTCTGATAAGTAACAGGGGGGAACAGGGTTTTAAAAAGGAAAAACGTTTAAAAATTCCACCCCCTAAGGTCGTACAGTGGGGGAGTTAGACCTTTAAAAACAGGTGCCCCCCCAAAAAAAAAAAAAGAGGATAAAACCCACAATAGTACCAAGGAAGCACCGGGAAATCCAAGGACGCACCCAGGATAGTACCCAAAGGGCAGCACCCCGGGTAGTCCAAGGACATCCCCGGATAGTACAAGGACACACCCGGATAGTACCAAGGGCAGCACCCAGGATAGTACCAAGGCAGCACCCGGTAGTACCCGGAAGCACCCAGGACAGTACCAAGGACGCACCCAGGATAGTACCAAGGGAAACACCCGGATAGTACCCAAGGGCAGCACCCGGACAGTACAAAGGACAGCACCCAGGGCGTACCAAAGGCAGCACCCCGGATAGTACCAAAGGGCAGACCCCAAAATAGACCAAGGACAGCACCCCGGGAAATGCCCAAAGGGCAGACCAGGATAGTACCAAGGACAACACCCCGGGTATACCAAGGACAGACCCCGGTAGTACCAAAGGGGCAGGATAGTACCCGGACAACAAACCCCGGAAGCCAAGACAGCACCCAGGGGTGTACCGGACAGCACCCGGATAGTACCCAAAGGGCGCATCCAGGACGTCAAGGAAGCACCCAGGATAGTATAAGACGCCCCCAGGAAGGCCCAAAGGGCAGCACCCAGGATAGTACCAAGGACAGCACCCAGGATAGTACCAAGGACAGCACCCAGGATAGTACCAAGGACAGCACCCAGGATAGTACCAAGGACAGCACCCAGGATAGTACCAAGGACAGCACCCAGGGTAGTCCAAGGACACACCCAGGTTGTACCCAAGGCAGCACCCCCGGATGTACCAAGGACAGCACCCAGGATATACCAAGGACGCCCCAGGATTTACCAAGGACAGCACCCCCGGGGAGTATAAGGACGCACCCCGGTAGTACAGGACAACCCCGGGGTAGTACCAAGGGCAGCACCCAGGGTACCAAGGGCGACCCCAGGTAGTACCAAAGGGCAGCACCCGGATGTACAAGGGGCGCCCAGGACAGTACCAAGGACAGCACCCAGGACAGTACCAAGGACAGCACCCAGGATAGTACTAAGGACAGCACCCAGGATAGTACCAAGGACAGCACGGGAGGACAGACCAACGACACACCCAGGATAGACCAGGACGACCCCGGATATAACAAGGACGCACCCAGGATATACCAGGGAAGCACCAGGTATACCAAGGACACACCCAGGATGTATGATAAATTGAAGATTAAGACACATTCGAACTTAGGGTTCTTTATTGTCGAAATGTTTCGCCTACACAGTAGACTTCTTCAGATACAGAGGCAGCAAGTGTAGTACTGAAATAACATACCCAAAAAATACCAAATACCAGGTGTACCTGCCCCCCCACCTATCATGGGTTACACAAATCTGTCATCCCATGTACTCTTAGGGTACCGGGAATACCCATCCATACTTTCCCATTCACAAATGATGGATATAACAAAGCAGCCCAGTTGACCAGCCCTGATTTTACGGGAGGGGCCCGGTCAAGGACTAGGGCCCCAAGGGGGGTTGACCCCCCAAAATACCACTGAAGTTCCAAACTCGCCTGACATCATGAAGCCTGACCATATCCCCCTACATCTGGTACCAACATCACCGATTTATACCCATGGAGTACCAAAATTTTATAAAAAAACGACGTTATGTCTTTTGTGGGCCCCTGCTCCCCTTTTGGGCCCCCTAGCCCCCTGTGGGCCCCTGTCCTTGGGGGCCCTAGTCCCTTGTTGGCCCCTACTCCATTTTGGGGCCCTACTCCATTGTTGGCCCCCAGCTCCACTGTGGGCCCTAGCTCCCTTTTGGGGCCCTAGCTCCCTTGTTGGGCCCCCAGCTCCCTTGTTGACCCCTACTCCATTGTGGGCCCCTAGCTCCATTGTTTTCCCCTAGTCCCCTTGTTTTTGGCCCCTAGCTCCCTTGTGGGCCCCGCCCATTGTTGGGGCCCCTAGCTCCATTGTGGGCCCCTAGCTTCCCCCTTTCAGTGCTCATCCCCCTTCGTCTGACCACTTAATACCCCTTACCACCACTTCTTTCCTTTTTTCCTACTACCTCTCTTGACCCTCCCCGTCTGCTGGCCTATACATATTCCCCCCCTTTTTTTTGTTAGTGTGACTTTGTAAAGGTCCCAAGACGGGCGAAAAAGTCGTCGCAAGCTCCTCTCTCCCTGTGCGGGTTATTTGTGTAACGTTCGTCCCAAAATATCATGAAAATATTCCCGTGATTTTAGCAGCACTGAAGGCTGTGTCCACACGTTCTTCAAGTGCCTCAGACCCTGGAAGGAGGGTGAGGTTTCAGTTTTACAGAATCTCCCTTTCGTCCGCACTGAATGCCTTGTTCCCCTGTCGAAGTCACATGTAGAACTTTCCTGGTGAAACAGGTAGGGGGCACTCAAACTTGGCCTCCTGCAGAGACCCTGTGAAGAGAGAAACCGTAGTGATTACACCAAACGTTTGTAGATGAATGGTTCAGAGAACCCACATGTTGATAATTAGACACATGTGCAAAATCTTGGGGATCTTTATTGGGGGAGAACTTTCGCCAAAAAATGGCTTCAAGTCCCTATAAAGGGGAATCTTGAAGAAGGAGGGGAAAAGAGGAAACAGTCCCCAACCTTTAGTCGATGTGTCAGTCCATCAATCTTTAATAGAAACCCCCTTCAAGAATGAGGACTGAAACATCGATCAAGGTTGGGGCGGGGTTTCCCCATTCTCTCGTTCTTCAAGTTTTCCCACGTATGGAGATGAAACCATGTTTGGCAAAAGTTTCCTCAAAAAAAGATACCCAAGAGTTTAATGTGTTAAATTTACCACACAAACGTCCTCCCAAAAAACTAACCAAGACAAAAACCCCACAGCATGGGTTCACATTGTGAAAAAAATAGTTTAGATGGATAAGGAAAGCGCTGATTTGTGGTAGAATTGTGGGTGGGGAACAAAAATCCCCAGTACCTTCTTGTAGAAAGCCACAATATTGGCGGTTTAAAAACAAGATTGGTTTGGGTCAAGGGAAAACTTGCCTAGCAGGGCCACCCGGCTGCTCAGTGTTTTGTTATAATATATATATATTTAATTAATTTATATATTATATATATATATAATAATATATTATATTTTATATATATATATAGCAAAATATATATAATATATTAATATTAATATATATATATTATATATATAATATATATATTAAAATATATATATATTGTGCCGAAAAGGGAGACTTGGATATTGGCTTAAATAGCAAGTTTTTTGCCAATAGTCAAGTGAAAATTTTGATGCAATAATTTCGCCAAAATCATTTAAACCTAACGAAAAAAAAATATATTTCACTGTGTTTTTTTTTGTTTTAAAATTTATTGTAAACAAATCTAAAATATATTTTTGGGGTTGGGCTAAAATAAATTGCGCTTGTTTATAATAAGGTTAGGTAAGTTTTCAATTTCCCTTTTTGGTAAAAAATTAAAAAATTTTTACATAAACTTTAATAAAAAAATAATTTTTAAAAACTTTTAAAAAAAAATTTTAGAAAGTTTTTAAATTTTAAATGATTTCTTGCTAATTGAGGGGGTTTTTACCTATTGGGCAGACTTTTAAATTAAAAATTTATATATATAACATAATATGCTGGGAAAAATACAAAGCAACACAGCCCCAAAACTTATGCCTAAACAGTTTAAAAACTCGGGCACCGATTAGCACAAGGCTTATTCCCTAAGAAAAAGGGGGGAGTAGATTTAAAATAGAAAGAGACAGGCGCTCCCTTTACAGGCGACGGAAAAAAATAACAAGCGGCTAAAAGATTTCAATATATCAGAAATCGCGGGGGAGACAGGTCAAGAAATACAACATCGAATTTAAGCAAAAAAAAATCCTTTAGGACAGGAATCGCGGGAAGAACTAAAAGCCAAAATAAAATCGAAAGAAACCCAAAGTATTTCTTCTCCTATGCCAAATCAAAACGAGAAAACGTCCATAGGGGGCCCCCTACTAAAAAAAGAGGGGCCCCACCAGTGACAGCAAAAAATGAGTGAGCTACTCAAGCCCCAATAGACCTTTTTTAGCAAGCCCAACCCAATGAAGTCGAAGATCAAAATAAATTTTTTTTATGAGAGGCCCAAAATTTAAAAACAAAAGCCATCCAAATTTACCTGACCCCAAATGCTTCGAACAGGCAAAAATGAATGCCCATGCACTCTGCCCCGGGGCCAGACTCATGGAACTCTGTTTTTCATCAGAACTGCAAGAACCCCTATCCGACCTTTTCCATCCTTTGGAGAGGGAGCATGGACACGGGGTGTCCTCATTACTAAAAAAAAACAGCTTTCCCCACTCCACAAAGGGGGGCATAAAGCAACAGCAAAGAACTACAGACCAATAGCCTAACTCCCTTTTCTAAAAATTTTAAAAGGGTCCAAGAAGCAAGATCACCACCCATCAAAAAACCCATCAGTTACAAAACCCAGGGAAACCATGGTTTAGGAACAGGCGCTCTGTCGTCTCAACTACGGATCACTACGAAAAGGTCCAAATGCACTAGAAGACAAAAAGAATGGATGAATATATACGACTTTGCAAAAGCCTTCGAAAGTGTGCCCCATGGCGTAAAAAGCCACAAAATGCGCGCAAAAGGGAATAACGGAAAAAGTTGGTCGAGGGATCTTAATTTCCCACAAACAGAACACAAGGTAGTCTCAACAAGTAAATCCGAGGCAGAGGGGTGAAAAGCCTTTTTCCACAAGGCACAGTATAGCCCCACTTGTTCCCACCTCATATCCACTAACAAAGGAGTCACCCAGCACCGGTTTCCCTTTTGCAGATGAACCCGAATCTGCATGACGTGTTTTCCCATTGCAGCACTGCAAGGCTCCAGGCGGACATCAACCAAATCTTTCAGGGGGGGGTAAAACAATATGAAGTTCAACGATGAAAAAATTTAAATTACCAATATGGAAAAACATGGGGAAAATTAAAAATTTTCATCAGAGTCAAAACAAATTCGGGCCACAAAATAGAGCGAAACACCAAGCAAGAACCTGGGAGTGATTATGTCGGAGGATCTCACTTAAAGGCCATAACATTGTATCAATCCTTTCCTAAAAAAATGACAGATGGATAAGGAACCCTTCAAAACTAGGGGGGCCAAACCCCATGATGCCCCTCTTCGGTCACTTGTTTTATCAGGCTGGAAATTTTGCTGAACTCTAACAGCACTTTAAAGGGCAGGTAAATTGCCGCCCCTAAAAATGTCGAGAACTTTCAGGCGCCATAAGGGAGATAAAACACCTCAATTACGGAGGCTTGAGGTTTCTAAACCTTTTCCCCCGGCGCGGGAGGGGGGAATACTGATTAATACACGGGAAAATCCTAGAGGGACTATACCAAACTTGCACAAAAATCACTCACTAAAAAAGCAAAAGACTTGGCGCGATGCACCACCCCCCCAAGAAAAGCAGGGGTGTCACAGACGTTAAGAGACCATACAATAAGTTCGGGACCGAGACTTTTTAAAACTGCCCCCAACACATAAGGGGGATTCCAAAAGACCCCTGCATCTTCAAGTGGCACTGGGCAAGCACCTAAAACAGTTTTCCCGACAGCCCGGGGGGCCGTGTTGGTTTTTGGGGCGCCAGCACAACAGCCTGGGTTTATCAGGCGCTGATCCACCAGGAGGCCTGGTCACAGACCGGGGCCCCGGGGGCGTTGACCCCCCAAACTCTCTCCAGGGAATTCCAGGGAATATAAACAAATATTAATAATATTTTTAAATATATAAATATAATATAATAATATAATATATATTTTTATATATTTATAATATGTGTGTGTTACTCCCTAGTTGTACCACCTAGTTGAGGGTTTCGGGTCGAGTCCCAGCTCCGGCCCGCCTCTTCTATCGTAAGGCACTCCCCCCTGACCGTGAGCTTTATCATCCTCGCTTTAAACATGTTTATCCCGCCTCCCTCATCGCTTCCAAAAAATATTCACTTATATACTCGGGCTGAAGAAATCTTTTCCCAAAACCCTGTGATTTTAAAGTGTCTTTTAGCTTCCAACTGGTCCCCTTGTTTCGTGTCCAATTTCTGGAAATCCCTTTTTTGTCCACCTTTTCAAATTTCCCCTTTTTTTTTGTATGTCGTTTTTCATGTCCCCCTACTCTCCTTCCCCCAGTTCGTAGGTTATTTCCTTAACCCTCCCCGTAGGGAAAACCTCTTAGCTCTGGGACTATCTTTTTGCAAACCTTGCCTTTCTCTATTTTTCACGTGCTTGGCTAGGGGTGGGTTCCAAACGGTGCCCCATATCAAAATGGGCCCAAAAAATTTCACGTGTACAGGGTTCCTGAATGATTCCTTTAAGAAAGTGGGAAATTTTTCTGAGGTTTGCTAGGCCCCATATGCGCAGCAGTTATTTTTGGGTTTATGGGTTAAAGTGCCTGGGTTTTTTACCACCCAAGTCTTTTTTCCTTGAGTGAGGTTTGTAGTCTTGACCCCCTAGACTGTACTCCGTTGCGGGCCTTTTTTTTGCCCTTTCCCCAATCTTCAGACTTTTCTCTTGGGGGGATTGAACTCCCGGACCAATTGCTGGGGCCCCGGTCTCAGCCTGCCAATCCCTTTTGTTCGCCCGGTCTTCGATCGGTGTATTCTTCCATCAAATTAAAGTATCTGCAAACAGGGCACCCCAGTCTATTCCTTCCGCATGTCGTTCCAAATACCAGAAACGCACTGGTCCTAGACTGACCCCTGCGGGACCCCCCAGGGCACGGTCCCACTCTGACACCGCCACGTACCATGACTCGCTGCGTCTTTCCGACAAGATTCCCCGATCCTTGAGTGCCTTCCCCGTTTTTCCCCGCTTGGTCCTCAGTTTTTGCACCAATCTCTTTTGTGGGAAGTGTCAAACGCCCCCTTTTTGCAGTCCAAGAAAAAGCAAAACCACCCCCCCCTTCCTCTTTTTCTTATGCTGTCACCATGTCATAGAACTCCCGTAGGTTTGTGGTGTGTGTGTGTGTGTGTTGTTTTTGGTGTGGGGACTCACCCAAATTTTGGGTTTTAGGAACGTTCATGCTGTGGGCCCCACTTCTTCATGGTTTCTTTAGGCCCCCCCTCTTTCCTCTCCATGGGGAACCTGACATACCTCTTTTTGAAGCTATGTATGGATCTTGCCTCCAATGCATCACTCTTCGACGTTCCACTTCCTGACAACCATGACTAAAGAAATCTTTTCAACATGCCTTTGATTCATATGTGAATTCAGCTTTCCCAATTGTGACCCCTTGTTGCTGTGTCCCCTGGAGTCACCTGTTTCGTCCCCCCTTGTCAAATTTCCCTCGCATTTATATGTCTTATCATGTTTTTCCCCCCTCCTCCGTCCTCCAGTACTGTCAGGTCGTTTCCCCTTTAAATTTTCCCCGTAGGTTATGTTCCCTTTGCGGACTAGCCCCGTTGCAAACCTTTGCACTTTTTCAATTTCCTGACGTCCTTGCCAGGGGTGGGTTCCCCAAAATGGTCTGATACTCCCGTATGGGCCTGGGTACACGTGTACAGAGTCCTGAACGATTCCTTTCCGAGGGTCGGAAAGCTTTCTTTTTTTGTTAGTCGCCCCCCTGACTGCAGCAATTATTTTGGGTTATGTGTGTCTCAGGAGAGGCTCGGGATTATGCTCACCCCCAAAATCCTTTTTCCTTTAAGTGAGGTTTGCCTTCTTTACCCTTTTTCCCAAACTTTTTTGACTTTTCACTTTGTGGGGTTAAACTCAAGGAGCAAGTTGTTGGACCAGTCCTGCAGCCTGTCCAGGTCTCTTTGTAATCCTGCCTGATCATCATCCGATTGAATTCTCTTCATTAGGTTCACATTGACTGCAAACAAGGACGACACTTCTGAGTCTGTCCCTTCTGTCATGTCATTCACGTATACCACAAACAGAACCGGTCCTATGAGACTGACCCCTATGGAACCCCGCTCGTTATGGGCGCCCAATATGACGCCTCGTTAAGTACCATGACTCGCTGATGCCTTCCCGCCAGGTATTCTCTGGCCCACTGCAGTGTCTTCCCAGTTATACCTGCTTGGTCTTCCAGCTTTTGCACTAATCTCTTGTGTGGAACTGTGTCAAAAACCTTCTTATAGTCCAAGAAAATGCAGTCTACTCACCCCTCTCTCTCTTGCCTGACTGCCATCACCATGTTATAGAATTTCAGTAGGTTTGTGATGCAGGATTTCCCCTCCCTGAAACCATGCTTTTCCTAATAATTTTCTCCATGGCTTTGCATACTATACATGTCAGTGACACTGGTCTGTAGTTTAGTGCTGTGAGTCTGTCTCCTTTCATAAAAACTGTCTTCCACACTTCAGGTAGTCGCCCTATTTCGATAGATGTGTTGAAGATTGCTGTTAGTGGTATGCAGAACATCTCTGCGCTCTCTCTCATGACCTACGGAGAGATGTTGTCCAGCCGCATCGCCTTTGAGGTATCAAATTCACTTAGCAGCCTCTTCACCTCCTCCTTTGTTGTATGTATTATGGTGTAGTCCACCACTCCAGCTTTCTGGAGTCCTTTCTGTTTTCATTGTAAATAATTCTTTAAATCCCTTGTTGAGTTCTTCACATACTTCTCAGTCGTTTTTTCTGATCTTCCCTTCTTCCTTCCACAGCCTGATTACCTGGTCCTTGACTGTTGTTTTCCTCCTGATGTGACTGTACAATAACTTTGGGTCAGACTATGCTACTATGTAATATTCATATTGTCGTTGGATCTCCCTCCTCACTTGTGCATATTCATTTCTTGCTCTTTGACTAATCTCTTTGCTTTCCTGTGTCCTTTGCCTCCTATACTTCTTCCATTCTCTAGCACACTTAGTTTTGACCTCTCTACACATTTGGGTGAACCAAGGGTTCGTCCTGGCCTTCTTGTTATTTCCTTTGCCCTTAGGTACGAACCTCTTCTCTACTTAACAAACCATACCCGGACGGGGATAGAACCCGCGATCAGAGAGTCTCAAAACTCCAGACCGTCGCGTTAGCCACTGGACCAACTAGCCACAATAAGATTCATCCAACTAGGTATATTTCTACACCATAGGAAGGTTAGCATATGCACCACTGTGACTACAAATGCGGGTTCTATCCCTGTCTGTGGTATGGTTTGTTTGCAATTGTGTCATTACTCTTCTCTACTTCCTTGCATATTGTTGTCACATATTCCATCATATCATTTACTGATTTTTCCTGCCAATTCTCTTTCCCACTGAACCTCGTGCACGAAGTTTCTCATGCCTGTGTAGTCACCTATTTTTTAGTTTGGCTTCATTTGTCCTGCTCCCTCAGGACCATGGGATCACTAGCTCCGAGGGGCCTTTCGTATATGATGTCCTCAATATCTGAGCTACTCAAGGTGAATACTAGGTCCAGTCTTGCTGGATCGTCCTCTCCTCTCTCTCTCTGGCAGTGTCTCTAACGTGCTGATGCATGAGGTTTTCGAGTACTACCTCCATCATCTTAGCCCTCCACGTTTCTGGGCCCCTATGTGGCTCCAAGTTTTCCCAGTCGATTTCCTTGTGATTGAAGTCACCTACAACCAGTAGCTTTGCCCTGCCCATGTGGGTCCTTCTTGCCACCTCTGCCAGCTTGTCAACCATGTCTCTGTTACTCTCATCAGCTGTTCTGTGGTGGGTTATAAATCACTGCAATTAACACCTTGGGACCTCCAGTCCCAAGTATCCCAGCGTTCCTACTATGAAGTCTCTTGCTTCTCCTCTGTCTTCTATCCCCTCAAGTGACGTTCCTTGATGCTGGCAAGGGGTTCTTGATCTAGGGAATTGGATCTATGCTCCAGTTCCCTGTATTGAGCCTGAATGCCTTCCATCCCCCCACATGTGCTGTATAATCCTACGGGTTTAGCGCTCCCCCATGATTATAATAATAATAATCCTCTGTCTTCTATCTCCAGCTCCTCAAAATTCCATTGGTTATTGATGAGCAGTGACACTATTTCACCCCCTCTATTTCCTCTGGTTTCCTGTGTGTGTATATATATGTGTGTGTGTGTGTGTGTGTGTGTGTGTGTGTGTGTGTGTGTGTGTGTGTGTGTGTGTGTGTGTGTGTGTGTGTGTGTGTGTGTGTGTGTGTAAATATACCACATATTAACACACCTGCCATCTTCCACCAAGGTAGGGATCCTCACTCCTCCTTCAGAGTGCAGACACTGTACTTCCCACCTCCAGGACTCAAGACCGGCTGACCAGTTTCCCTGAATATCTATATAAATGTTACCTTGCTCACACTCCAACAGCACGTCAGGTTTTAAAAACCTCTTGCCTCCACTCACTCATATCTAACACATGCTTGCTAGATGTCTAAGCCCCTCACACACAAAACCTCCTTTATCCCCTCCCTCCAACCTTTCCCTGGACGACCCTTACCCCGCCTTCCCTCAACTACAGATTTATATGCCCTCTAAATCGTCCATATTTGTTCCGAACCACCTCAACAACCCCTCCCCAGCCCTCTGAATAATACTTTTAGTAACCCCACACCTCCTTCTAATTTCCAATTATGGATTTCCTGCATAATATTCACACCACACAATGCCCTCAGACATTATATCTCCACTGCCTCCAGCCTTCTCCTTGCTACAACATTCACAACTCATGCTTTACATTCATATAAGAGTGTTGATTCCATTATACTCTCATACATTCTCCTTTTTTTGCCTCTATGGATAACGTTCTTTGTCTCCACAGACTTCTCAGTGCACCTTTTTTCTCCTCGTCAATTCTATAATTCACCTCGCCTATCATAGACCCATCCGCTGACACGTCCACTCCTAAATATCTGAATACATTCACCTCCTCCATACTCTTTCCCTCCAATCTGATATCCAATCTTTCATTACCGATATTTTTGTTACCCTCATCACCTGGAGAGGGTTTCTGGGATCAACGCCACCGCGGCCAGGTCTGTAAGCTTGACCAACCAGGCTGTTACTCTGGCTGCATGCAAACCGACATTCGAACCACAGCCCGGCTGTCAGGTACTGACTTTAGG
>NC_069423.1:49080306-49112389 GCF_026875155.1 Cherax quadricarinatus | reverse complement strand
TTTTTGGACGGTTTCCTTCACATATTTCATTGTTCTGGACGGGTTTCCTTCTCATATTTCATTGTTCTTGAGGGGTTTCGTTGTCATATTTCCTTGTTCTGGACGGGTTTCCTTCTCATATTTCCTTGTTCTGGACGGGTTTCCTTCTCATATTTCATTGTTCTGGACGGGTTTCCTTCTCATATTTCATTGTTCTTTACGTGTTTCGTTCTCATACTTTCTTGTTCTGGACGGGTTTCCTTCTCATATTTCCTTGTTCTGTTCGGGTTTTTTCTCATATTTTATTGTTCTGGACAGGTTTTCCTCTCATATTTCATCGTTCTGGACGGGTTTCCCTGTCATATTTCATTGTTCTGGACGGGTTTCCCTTTCATATTTCAATGTTCTGGACGTGTTTCCTTGTCATATTGCATTGTTCTGGACGCGTTTCCCTGTCATGTTTCATTGTTTTGGACGGTTTCCCTGTCACATTTCATTGTTCTGGACGGGTTTCCCTGTCACATTTCATTGTTCTGGACGGGTTTCCCTGTAATAGTTCATTGTTCTGGACGGGTTTCCTTGTCATATTTCATTCTTCTGGACGGGTTTCCCTCTCATATTTCATTCTTCTGGACGGGTTTCCCTCTCATACTTCATTGTTCTGGACTGGTTTCCTTCTAATATTTCATTGTTATGGACGGGTTTCCCTCTCATATTTCATTGTTCTGGACGGGTTTCCTTCTCATATTTCGTTGTTTTGGAGGGGTTTTTCTCTGTCAATTTTTTCATTGTTCTGGACGGGTTTCCTCTCATATTTCATTGTTCTGCTGGTTTCCTTGTCATATTTCATTGTTCTTTCGGGTTTCTTCCATATTTCCTTGTTCTCAGGTTTCCTTCTCATATTTCATTGTTCTGTACGGGTTTCCTTCTCATGTTTCCTTGTTCTGGACGGGTTTCCCTCTCAAATTTCCTTGTTCTGGACGGGTTTCCTTCTCATGTTTCATTGTTTTGGACGGGTTTCCTTCTCATATTTCAATGTTCTGGACGGGATTCCTTCTCATAATTCATTGTTCTGGACGGGGTTTCTTCTCATATTTCATTGTTCTTGAGTGGTTTCGTTCTCATTATACATTGTTCTTTACGGGTTTCGTTCTCATATTTCATTGTTCTTTACGGGTTTCGTTCTCATATTTCTTTGTTCTGGACTGGTTTCCCTGTCATATTTCATTGTTATGGACAGGTTTCCCTCTAATATTTCGTTGTTCTGGACTGGTTTCCCTGTCATATTTCATTGTTCTGGACGGGTTTCACTCTCATATTATATTGTTCTGGACTGGTTTCCCTGTCATATTTCATTTTTCTGGACGGGTATCCTTCTCACATTTCATTGTTCTTGAGGGGTTTCGTTCTCATATTTCATTGTTCTTTACCGGTTTCCTTCTGATATTTCCTTGTTCTGGACGGGTTTCCTTCTGATATTTCCTTGTTCTGGACGGTTTCTTCCTCATATTTCCTTGTTTCAGGACTGGTTTTCCTTCTCTCTGCATATTTTCCTTGTTCTGGACGGGTTTCCTTCTAATATTTCATTGTTCTGGACGGGTTTTCCTGTCATATTTCCTTGTTCTGGACGGGTTTCCCTGTCTTATTTCAATGTTCTGGACCGGTTTCCCTGTCATATTTCATTGTTCTGTGACGGTTTCCTTCCCTGTCATATAGCAGGTTCAGTACTGGTTTTCCCTGTCATATTTCATTGTTATGGACGGGTTTCCCTGTCATATTTCATTGTTCTAGACGGGTTTCCCTGTCATATTTCATTGTTCTTGACGAGTTTCCTTCTCATATTTCATTGTTCTGGACGTGTTTTCCGTGTTTTCCCTGTCATATTTCATTGTTCTGACTGTTTCCCCTCTCCATATTCATTGTTCTTGACGAGATTTCCTTCATCATATTTCATTCTTCTGGGACGGGTTTTCCACTGTAGTATTTCATTCTTCCGGACGGGTTTCCCTGTCATATTTCATTGTTCTGGACGGGTTTCCCTGTCATATTTCATTGTTATGGGAAGAGTTTCCCTTCTCATATTTTCATTGTTCTGGAGGGTTTCCCTGTCATATTTCATTCTTCTAGACGGGTTTCCCTGTCATATTTCGTTCATCTGGACGGGTTTCCCCCTCATACTTCATTGTTCTGGACTGCCTCGACGGCGGTGAGTATCCTTTTTCGTCTTCCCCAGGTCCAGGAGTCCCCCTGTGTCCCCTCAGCATTCTCCCCTTCTCCCCACTTCCCCTGGGTCTGCCTCGACGGGTCGTGAGTATCCTTTTATCGTCTTTTCCCAGGTCCAGGGAGTCCGCCCTGTGGTCCTCTCAGGCTTCTCCCTTCCCACTTCCCCGGGTCTGCCTCGACGGCCGGTGAGTATCCTATTTCGTCATCACCCAGTCCAGGAGTCAGGCCTGAGTCCCCACAGGCATTCTCCCTGCCCCACTTCCCCGGTGGTCTGCCTCGACGGCCGGTGAGTACCTTTTTCGTCTCTCCCAGGCCCCAGGAGTCTGCCTGTGTCCCCCTCAGGGCATTCTCCCTTTCCGACTTCCCCGGGGTCTGCCTCGACTGCCGGTAGTAATCCTTTTTCGGCTCTCCCAGGCCCCAGGAGTCCTCCTGTGTTCCTCATGCATTCTCCTATTCCCCACTTCCGCGGGGTCTGTCTCGACTGCCGGAGAGTAACCTTTTTCGTCTCTCCCCAGGTTCAAGTAGTCCGCCTGTGTCCCCTCAGGCATTCTTCACCTTCCCCACTTCCCCGTGGGGTCTGCCTAGGGGACGCCTGTATCTCATTTTTTTCGGCTCTTCCCCATGTCCAGAGTTCCGCTGTGTCACCCCTCAAGGCATTCTCCCTTCCCCACTTCTAACGGGGGTCTGCCTCGACGGCTGTGAAGTATCCTTATTCGTCTCTCCCAGGTCCAGGAGTCCGCCTGTTTTTTTGTCCCCTCAGCATTCCTCCCTTCCCCACTTCCCCAGGGTCTGCATCGACGGCCGGTTCGTATCCTTTTTCGTCTCTCCCAGTCCAGGAGTCCGCCTGTGTCCCCTCAGGCATTCTCCTTCCCCACATTTCCCCGGGGGTCTGCCTCGACGGCCTGTATCCTTTTTTCGGCTCTCCCAGGTCCAGAGTCCGCCTTGTTCCCCTCAGGCATTCCTCCCATCCCCACTTCCAACGGGGGTCTGCCTCGACGGCTTGTGAGTAAATCCTTTTTCGTCTCTCCCAGTGTCCCAGGACTTCCCGCCTGTCCCCTCATGCATCCTCCCCTTCCCCACTTACCATTGTCCCCTGCCTCGACGGCGTGAGTATCCTTTTTCGCTCCCCCAGTCCCGCTAGTCCATGAGTCCGCCTGTGACCCATGAGCTTCCCCCTTGTCCCCACTTCCCAGTCTGCCTCGAACGGCCGGTGAGTATCCTTTTTCGTCTCTCCCAGGTCCGCGTGTCCAGGAGTCCGCCTGTGTCCCCTCAGGCATCCTCCCTTCCCCACTTCCCCAGGGTCTGCCTCGACAACCAGTGAGTATCCTTTTTCGTCTCTCCCAGGTCCGTTGTCCAAGAAATCCGCCTGTGGTCCCCTCAGTCATCCTCCCTTCCCCAGGGTCCCTCGACAACCATGAGTATGCCTTTTTCGTCTCTCCCATGTCCGCGTGTCCAGGAGTCCGCACTTCCCCCGCCCGGGTCCGTGGTTCCAGGAGTCCACCTGTGTGAAGGCCAGGTGCTCCCCCTTCCCCACTACCCCCACACCCCAACCTTGCACCCCCCCCGGTTCCGATGTTCCAAGAGTTCACCTTTTGGAAAAGGCCAGTGCTTTCCCCTTCCCCACTATCCCCACACCCCAACCTTGCCACAAAACACCCCCCCCCGTTTGTCCCGTGGTTCCAAGAGTCCACCAGTGCGAAGGCCAGGTGCTCCCCCTTCCCCACTGTCCCCCTACACCCAACCTTGCACAACCAAACTCCCCCCCCAGGGGGGGGGGGGTCCGTGGGTTCCATGAGTCCCACCTGTGCGAAGGCCGAGGTTGCCTCCCCTTCCCCACTTCTTCCCCCACACCCCACCTTGCACAACGTACGCCCCCCCCCCCGGTCCCGTGGTTCCAGGCAGTTTCACCTGTGCAAGGCCAGTGCTGCCCCCTTCTCTCCCCACTTCCCCACACCCAAACTTGAACCCCCCCCGTCCGTGGTTCCAAGAGTCCACCTGTGTGACGCCAGGTGCTCCCCCTTCCACACTTTCCCCCCCACACCCCCAACCTTGCACAACCCCCCCCCCGGTCCATGGTTCCATGAGTCCACCTGTGTTGAGTCAAGGTGCTCCCCCTTCCCCACTTCCATCCACACACCCCAACCCTTGCACAACCCCCCCCCCCGGGTCCGTTTTCCAGGAGTCCACCTGTGCGAAGGCAGGTGCACTCCCCTTCGCCCACTTCCCCCACACCCCACCCTTGCACAACCCCCCCCCCCCCCCCGTTTTCCGTGGTTCCAGGAGTCCACCTGTTCGAAGGCCAGGTGCTCCCCCTTCCCTTCCCCACTTCCCCCACACCCCAACCTGCACAAACCCCCCCCCCCGGGTCCGTGGATCCAGTAGTAAACCTTTGCGAAGGCCAGGTGCACCCGCTTTTCCCCACATCCCCAAGTCTGCCTCGACGGCCGGTGATTACCTTTTTCGTCCTCAACCCAGGACCAGGACTCCGTCTGGTCCCCTCAGCTAACTCCCTTCCCCACTTCCTCCCCAGAGACTGCTCGACGACCGGTGAGTATCCTTTTTCTCTCTCCCAGGCCA
Source organism: Cherax quadricarinatus (assembly GCF_026875155.1). Taxonomy (NCBI): domain Eukaryota; kingdom Metazoa; phylum Arthropoda; class Malacostraca; order Decapoda; family Parastacidae; genus Cherax; species Cherax quadricarinatus. Next base: position 49,107,610 of record NC_069423.1, on the reverse strand, counting down.
GGAGTCCGCCTGTGTCCCCTTCAGGCATTCTTCCTTCGTACTTCCCCGCGGGTCTGCCTCGACGGCCGGTGAGTATCCTTCCGACTTTTTCCCAGGTCCAGGACTCCGCCTGTGTCCCCTCAGCATCCCTCCCTTCCCCACATCCCCAGAGTCTGCCTCTGAAGCCGGTGAGTATCCTTTATCGTCTCACCCAGGGTCCGGACTCTCCGCCTGTGTCCCCACAATCAGTCCCTCAGCCTTCCCCACTTCCCAGAGTCTGCCTCGACGGCCGTGATGTATCCTTTTTCGTCCTCTACCAGTCCCAGGACTCCGCCTTGGTCCCCTCAGGCATCCTCCCCTTCCCCACTTCCCCAGAGTCTGGCCTCGACGGCCGGGAGTATTCCTTTTTCGTCTCGTCCCAATGTCCGAGGACTCGCGCCTGTGTCCCCTCAGGCATCCTCCTTGTCCCCACTACCCCAGGGTCTGCCTCGCGGCCGGAGAGTATCATTTTTCGTCTCCTCCCAGTCCGCGTGTCCATGAATCCGCCTGTGTCCCCTCAGGCATCCTCCGCTTCCCCACTTTCCTCAGGTCTGCCTCGACGGCCGGTTGAGTATCCATTTTTCGTCTCACCCATGTCCGCTGTCAAGAGTCCGCCTGTGTCCCCCTCAGAGCATCCTCCCATTCCCCCAGTCCCCAGGGTCTGCCTCGACGGCCGGTGAGAATTCCTTTTTTCGTCCCTCTTATCTCCCAGGGTCCGCGTGTCCCAGGATCCGGCCTAGTCCCCTTAGAGCATCCTCCCTTCCCCAACTTCCCCAGGGTCTGCCTCGACAAGCAGTGAGTTATCCTTTTTCGTCTCTCCCAGGTCCTCGTGTCCAGGAGTCCCCTGTTTCCCCTCAGGCATCCTCCCTCCCCAGTCTGCCTCGACAAAACCAGTGAGTAAATCCCTTTTTCGTCTCTCCCAATGTCCGCGTGTCCAGGGACCGCACTTCCCCGCCCGGGGTCCGTGTTCCAGAAGTCCACCTGTGTGAAGGCCATGTGCTCCCCCATCCCCACACTACCCCCCCCACACCCCCCAACGCTTGCACCCCCCCGGTCCGTGTTTTCCAGGAGTTTCAAACCTGTGTTGAAGGCCAGGTGCTCCCCCTTCCCCACTACCCCCACACCCCCGAACCTTGCACACCACGCCCCCCGGGTCCGTGGTTTCCAGGAGTCCACCTTTGCGAAGGCCCTAACAGTGGCTCCCCCTTCCCCCACTTACTTCGTCCCCCACACCCCAACCTTGCACAAACCCCCCCCCCCCCGGGTCCGTGGTTGACCAGGAGTCCACCTGGTTGCGAAGGCCAGGTGCTCCCCCATATCCCCCACTTCCCCCACCCCAACCTTTGCACAACCCCCCCCGGTTCCGTGGTTCCAGGAGTTTCACCTTTGGCAAGGCCATGTTGCTCCCACCTTCCCACTTCCCCCACACACCAACCTTGCACCCCCCCGGTCCGTGGTTCCTAGTGAGTCCCACCTGTGTGACGGCCAGTGGCTCCCCTTCCCACCCCACTCCCCCACACCCCAACCTTGGGCACACCCAGCCCCCGGGTCCGTGGTTACCAGGAGGTCCCCCCTGTTGTGAAGATCCCAGTTGATCCCCCTCCCCACTTCCCCCACAAAGCCCCAACCTTGCACAACCCCCCCGCCCGGGTCCGTGGTTCCAGGAGTCCACCTGTGCGAAGGGCCAGGTGCTCCCGGCATCCCCACTGTCCCCAAGTCTCCTCGACGGAGGCCGGTGAGTATCCTTTTTCGTCTCACCCAGGTCCATTCTCGTCTTGTCCCCCTCAGGCTAGCTCCCTTCCCCACTTCCCCATAGTCTGCCTCGACGGACGAGGAGTATCCTTTTTCGTCTCTCCATGCCCCAGGAGTCCGCCTGTGTCCCCTCAGCATTCTTCCTTCCGTACTTCTCCCCAGGGTCCTGCCCTCGACGGCCGGTGAGTATCCTTTTCATTTCCCGTCTTTCCCAGTGCGCAGGACTCCGCCTGTGTCCCCCTCAGCATCCTCCCTTCCCCACTTCCCCAAGTCTGCCTCGACAGCGGTGAGTATCTTTCGTCTCACCCAGGTCCAGGAACTCCAGCCATGTGTCCCCTCAGCACCTCCTTCCCCACTTTCCCCAGAGTCTTGCCTCGACCGGCCGGTGAGTATCCTTTGTTCGTCTCTACCAGGTCCAGGACATCCGCGCTGTGTCCCCTCAGGCATCCTCCCTTCCCAACTCCCCAGAGTCTGCCTCGACGGGGCCGTGAGTATCCTTTTTCGTCTCTCCTAGGTCCAGGACTCCGCCTGTGTCGCCCTCAGGCATCCCTCCTTTCCCCAACTTCCCCAGGGTCTGCCTCGGAACGTCCGGTGAGATCATTTTTCGTCTCTCCCATTCCGCGTGTCCAGGAACACCGCTGTGTCCCACTCAGGCATCCTCCTTCCCACTTTCCCAGGGTCTGCCTCGAACGGCCGGTGAGGTATCCTCTTTTTCGTCCTCCCCCATGACCGCTATCGCAGGAGTCCGCCTGTAGTCCCCTCTCATCCCTCCCTTCACCAATTCCCACAGGGTCTGCCTCGATCGGCCGTGAGTATCCTTTTTTTCCGTCACTCCCAGTCCGCGTGTCCAGAGTCCGCCTGTGTCCCCTCAGGCATCCTCCATCCCCACTTCCCCAGTTCTGTCCTCGACGACCATGATAACCCTTTTTCGTCTCTTCCCAGGACCGCGTGTCCAGGAGTCCGCCTGTGTCCCCTCAGGCATCCTCCCTTCCCCAGGGTCTGCCTCGACAACCAGTGAGTATCCTTTTTCGTCTCTCCCATGTCCGCGTGTCCAGGAGTCCGCACTTCCCCCGCCCGGGTCCGTGGTTCCAGGATTCCCACCTGTGTGAAGGCCAGGTGCTCCCCCTTCCCCACTACCCCCACACCCCAACCTTGCACCCCCCCCTCCGTGGTTCCAGGAGTTCACCTGTGTGAAGGCCAGGTGCTCCCCCTTCCCCACTACCCCCACACCCCAACCTTGCACAACCACCCCCCCCGGGTCCGTGGTTCCAGGAGTCCACCTGTGCGAAGGCCAGGTGCTCCCCCTTCCCCACTTCCCCCACACCCCAACCTTGCACAACCCCCCCCCCCGGTCCGTTGTTCCAGGAGTCACACCTGTGCAGAATGCCATTGCATCCCCCTTACTCCCACTTCCCTCCCACACCAACCTTGCACAACCCCCCCCCCGGGTCCCGTGGTTACCAGGAGTTCACCTGTGCGAAGGCCAGGTGCTCCCCCTTCCCACTTCCGCCCCACACCCCAACCTTGCACCGCCCGCGTTCCGTGTTCCAAGAGACCCCCTAGTGTGACGCCAGGTTCTCCCCCTTTCCCCACATCCCCCACACCCAACCTTTGGCAAACAACACCCCCCCGGTCCGTGGTTGCAGGAGTCCACCTGTGGTGAGCCAGGGTGATCCCCCTTCCCCACTTCCCCCACAGCCCCAACCTTGCACAACCCCCCCCCGGGTCCGGGTTCCAGGAGTCCACCTGTGGCGAATGCCAGGTGCTCCCCCTTCCCACATCCTCCCACACCCCAACCTTTGCAACAACCTCCCCCGGGTCCGTGGTTCCAGGAGTCCCACCTGTGCGGAGGCCAGGTGCAACCCGGTCCCCACTTCCCCCACAGCCCCAACCTTGCAACAACCCCCCCCCCGGGTCCGTGGTTCCAGAGTTCACCTGTGCGAAGGCCAGGTGTTCACCCCTTCCCCTTCCCCCACACCCCAACCTTGGCCCAACCACCCCCCCCCCCGGTTCCGTGATCCAGGAGTCCACCTGTGCGAAGGCCAGTGTGCTCCCCCTTCCCCACGTCCCATACACCCCAACCTTGCACCCCCCCGGGTCCGTTGTTCCAGGAGTCCACCTGTGAGACGCCTGTCCTCCCCTCCCACTTCCCCCACACCCCAACCTTAGCACACCCCCCCCCCGGGTCCGTGGTTTTCCAGGAGTCCACCTGTGCGAAGGCCAGGTGGCTCCCCCTTCCCCACTTCCCCCCACACCCCACAACCTTGCACCCCCCCGGGTCCGAGGTTCCAGATACCACCTGTGTAGCCATGGGCTTACCACCTTCCACCACTTTCCCCACACCCCAACCTTGCACAGCGCCCCCCCCGGGTCCGTGGTCCATGAGTCCACCTGTGCGAAGGCCATGTGCTCCCCCTTTCCCCACCTCCCCCACACCCCAACCATGCACCCACCCCGGGGTCCGTGGTTCAGGAGTCCACCTGTGTAAGGCCATGTGTCTCCCCTTCCCACTTCCCCCACATTACCCCCAACCTTGCACCAACCCCCCGCCGGGTCCGTGGTTTCAGGAGTCCACCTGTGTGAACGCCAGGTTCTCCCCCTTGCCTCCACTTCCCCCACTACTCCCCCAACTTGCACAACCCTCGCCCCTGGTCCGTGGTTCCAGGAGTCCACCTGTGCGAAGGCCAGGTGCTCACCCTTCCCCCTCTTCCCCCACACCCCAACCTTGCCACAACCTCCCGCCCCCGCGGTTCCGTGGTTTCCATGAGTGCCACAATGTGTGACGCCAGGTGCTCCCCCCCTTCCCCCCCACTTCCCCCCCACACCGCCAACCTTCACAAACCCCCCCCCGTGCTCCGTGTTTCCAGGAGTCCACCTGGCGAGGCCAGGAGCTCCCCCTTCCCCCCTTCCCCCACACCCCAACCATGCACCCCCCCCCCGCCTGTTCCGTTGGATCCAGTAGTTCCACCTGTGGCTAAGGCCAGTGCTCCCCCTTCCCCACTTCCCCCACACCCCAACCTAGCACAGACCACCCCCCCTCCGGTCCGTTGTTCCATAGTCCACCTGGTATTGGAAGTCCATTAGCTCTCGCCTATCCCCACTTCCGTTCCCCCACACAACCAACCTTTGCACAAACCACCCCCCCGGTTCCGTGTTTCACAGTATTCTCACCGTGAGAGCCATGTGCACCCCCTTCCCACTTCCCCCACACGCCCAACTTGCACACCCCCTCCCCGGTTCCGTTGTTCCAGGAGTCCACTGTGCGAATGCCAGGTGCCCCGCCTTCCCCACTCCCTCCCCCACACCCCAACTTGCACAACCCCCCCCCCCGGGTCCTGGTTCCAGGAGTCCACAACCTGTGCGAAGGCCAGGATGCTCCCCCTTCTCCCACTATCCCCACACCCCAACCTTGCACAAACCACCCCCCGGGTCGTGGTTTCCCAAGACCACCTTGTGACGCCAGGTGCACACCCTTCCCCACTTCCCCCCACACCCCCAACCATTGCCAACCCCCTCCCCCAGGGACCGTGGTACCAGGAGGTCCACCGGTGCGAAGGCCAGTGTGCTCCCCCTTCCCCCACATCCCCCCCACACCCCAACCATGGGGCACAACCCCCCCGCCCGGTCCGTGGTTCCAGGAGTCCACCTGTGCGAAGGCCAGGTGCTCCCCTTCCCCAACTTCCCCCCACACCCCAACCTTGCACAACCCCCCCCGTTCGTGGTTTCCAGGAGACCACCTGTGCTAAGGCAGGTGCACCCTCCCCTTTCCCCAATCCCCCACACACCCAACCTAGTCACAACCACCCCCCCCCGCCACCGTCCGTGGTTCCAGGAGTCCCCCTGTGCGAAATGCCCGGTGCTCCCCCATCCCCCACTTTCCCCCACACGCCCAACCTTGCACAACCACCCCCCGGTCCGTGGTTCCAGGAGTCCACCTGTGCGAAGGCCAGGTGCTCCCCCTTCCCCACTTCTCCCACACCCCAACCTTGCACAACCACCCCCCCCCCCCGGTCCTGTGGATACCAGAGTCCACCATGTGGCGAAGGCCAGGTGCTCCCCCTTCCCCACTTCCCCCACACCCCAACCTTGCAACATACACCCCCCCCGGGACCGTGGTTTCCAGAGTCCACCTGTGGCGAAGGCCCAGGTGCTCCCATGCCCCACTTCACCCCACACCCCCACCTTGCACAACCACATCCCCCGGGTCCGTGGTTCCAGTAGAATCCACCTTTGGCGAAGGCCACGTGCTACCCCCTTCCCCACGTGCTCCCCCTTCCCCACTTCCCCCACACCCCAACCTTGCACCCCCCCCGGGGTGCTCTCCTTTCCCAGGTCCATGTGTCCAGGAATCCATCCGTGGGCCCCCGAATGTCTCCCCTTCCTCACTTCCCTTAGGATATCTTCCAGCCTCAGCCTTCCCCAGGTTATGTATCCCTCCGTGATCTAGCCAGATGAGAACGAGGCCTTGTTTAGCTGGCCTACGGTAGGGACTGTCCAGGTGGGGGGAATTACAGGAGGGGACACACAGAAACTGCGTCCTGTAAATACACCCACCAAGACAGTCTAGATCGTAGATCAGCCAGACGCAGCCAAGCTACCGTCCAGTTCGACCACCAAGGCCTGGTCACTCAGTGAAAATTTGGGAGTTCTATTTATATTACACAATTCATCAACATTAAATATAAGTTTCTTTTTGTGCTTAATAAGCAGCTTAAGTGCATTTGTGAATGTTTTGTTGTAATAACTGTAATAAGTATTAAACTTCGTGTTTTTATTTTGTTATTTGTCTTATGTATTTGGAAAACGATCAGTTACAAGCGCCGCTCACAATGTTAATAAGTCACTTTATCTGACTTTTTGGGTTATCCTGGGTAATTTACATATTCGTTAATATGTATGATAGATTGTGTAAGTGTTTTTACATGTACTTGTACCTAAGTAAACTTACTTAACTTACTCATACACTTGTTTTTACACTCACTTACGCATTTCCATAAACGAAGCTTGTTGGTTCACCATCATTCATACACTCATAAAACTGCGCACATGAGCACACACACACACACACACACACACACACACACACACACACACACACACACACACACACACACGTACTCATATACAACAGGCCTAGTGTCTAATCGACATGTGCCTAGGACAAAATGGTAACTAACACACACACACACACACACACACACACACACACACACACACACACACACACACACACGTATGTACACAAATTTGTACCCATCCATGTATGCACTCTAACTCACGGTTGTTAAAATTATGTTTGTCTTTTAAAAATAAAATCGAAAACTTGGAAGTAGAAGAAATCAGTCTACCTAAATGTTGGGTAAATCAGGAACTTTATATATTTCAATATTGTGATAAATTTTTTTTGTTTTCGGTATTTTAAACATCTATTATGAAAGGGTGGAAGTTACTAGTTTTAGAAAATTGGGGGTGGGGTAAATTTTACTGTTTTAGACATTGTGGGTCGGTGAAGTTCTAGTTTTAGAACTTGTGGGTCAGGTATATTTTACTAGTTTTACACTTGTGGGTCAGGTAAATTACTAGTTTTAGCATTGTGGGCGGTAAATTTACATTTTTTTAGACACTTGGGGGGGTCAGGGGGGGGGTTTTTTTCATTTTTTGGGCTGCAAGAACCCTTCGACCACAGTTTTTTCTCGAGATTGTGCAGAAGCGTGGACCGGGCATGTTAACAGAAAGGGCACTGCAATGGATCAAAAGAATTTCCTGACGGGAGGCAAAAACGAGTCTGGTACATGAGGGTTCACAGACGGCGCCCTGTGACGAGGGGGTCCCCAGGGGCATCCTAGGACCGTGCTATTTTTGGGGTTTTGTGAATCATGATGGAAAGGGGTAGCTGAAATTCCCCGTTCGCAGAAAAAGTGAAGTTAATGGAGAATTAAATAATGAGGGTAGGAGGATTACAAAGAGACCCAGCGGCTGGACCGGGGCCAGGGAACTGGCTCCTGGAATGTAACCCGCCAAATGCAAAAATCATGAAGATCGGGGAAGGGGCAAAGAAGACCCCATCAGAGTTAGGCTAGGTGACGAAAGACTGCAAATCTCGCTTAGGGAGAAAAATCTTGGGGGGAGTATAAACCCCAGCACTCTCCGGAAGCACACTCAAAAGACAAAATGCTGCGCAATGACGCCTGGAAAAACCCGAGAACGGTTCCGTACCTTGTAAGGAAACGTTAAGATACTGTACACCGTTTTTACTTGTAGTGTTCTTATATTGTGAAATGAATGTTTGGGCTTGTATGTGTTTTTTCATATAGTGAACAGAAAAGTTGTTTTGTATGTTTCATTTTTCCCTATGAACTGAATGTTGTTTTTGTATGGATATTCATCTATGAAAATGAATGCGTTCTTGTTGTTTTCATTCATCATAGGAACATGAATGTTTTTTCTTTTAGGTTCTTCATCAAAAAGTGCTGTTTTTTTTCTTGGGGATGATAGCCTGATTATGAATTCTATTATAGAGATGCTCAAATATTCATAAAACTGTATAGATTTAAAAAAATAACATTAATACATACATAAATAACCCGCCCTACGAGACTGATCGTAGGAATACTTTTCAGTAAGTTTTGGGACCCTTAAATAGTAACAAGGAAACTTAACAGTTTAATAATGCGTGATAATTAAAAACACAGGAACTACGTCCCGCCCAAACTTTCCCGGTGTTTACCCGTCATGTCTCCTGAAGGTGTGTCCCTGTTTGTACAGTGACTTACTGTGTGTTGTGTTGGTGTGTGTGTGTGGTGTGTATGGTGGAGGTAGAGGAAGAAGTTGAGGGTAGGGGGTGTGTATTTGTTTTAACTAGTAATACCGAAAGGAGATATAAAATGCATGTTGAAAAATTACGTGTTGTTGATACCGGATTGTGTTTGTGTGTGTGTTGCTTTTTCGTGCTTTGTATGTATGATTTTGTGTGTAAGATTTTTAGTGGAAATCCAGAAATTATTGACTTGCATCTTCTTGGACAGCAGAAGGCCTTTGACACAGCTTCCTCACAAGAGATTGTGCAGAAGCTAGAGCATCAGGCGCATATAACAGGAAAGGGCACTGCACACTGATCAGGAATACCTGACCAGGGAGGCAACAACGAGTCATGGTACGTAAGATGTGATCACAGTGGGCACCTGTTGACGAGGGGGTTCCCACAGGTGTCGGTCTAGGACCAGTGCTATTTTTGGTATTGTGATCGACATGACGGAACAGACACTGTAGACAATGCAGTCACTGCAGACAATGTAGGACACTGTAGAACTGTAGACACTGTAGTCACTGTAGACACTGTAGACACTGTAGGACACTTGCAGACACTGTAGACACTGCAGACACTGCAGACACTGAAGACACTGCAGACACTGTAGGACCATGTAGACACTGTAGAGGACTGTAGACACTGCAGACACTGTTGACACGTAGACACTGCAGACACTGCAGACACTTTAGGGCACTTGTAGACACTGCAGACACTGTAGACACTGTAGACACTGTAGACTCTGTAGACTCTGTAGACACTGTAGACACTGCAGACACTGTAGACACTGTTAGCACTGCAGACACGTAGACACTGCGGACACTGTTGACATGTAGACACTGTAGACATGCAGTGACACTGCAGACACTGCAGACACTGCAGACAATGTAGACCTGTAGAGGACTGTAGACACTGCAGACACTGTAGACACTGTAGGACACTGCCCAGACCACTGCAGACCACTGGTAGGCACTGTAGACACTGCAGACACTGTAGACACTGTGACACTGTAGATAGACTCTGTAGATCTGTAGACACTGTAGGACACTGCAGACACTGTAGACACTGTAGACACTGTAGACACTGTAGACACTGTAGACACTGTAGACACTGTAGACACTGTAGACTCTGGAGACACTGTAGACACTGTAGAAACTGCAGAAACTGTAGAGACACTGTAGACACTGTAGACACTGTAGGGGATCTGTAGACACTGTAAGGACACTGTAGACACTGTAGGACACTGCAGACACTGTAGACATCGGTAGTTACACTGCAGACAACTGTAGATGTAGGACACTGCAGACAACTGTAGACCACTGTAGACTCTGTAGACCATGTAGACACTGTAGTCTACTGTAGACACTGCGACACTGTCAGGCCACTGTAGATCACTGCCAGACACTGTAGACACTGCAGACCTGTAGACAATGTAGACACTGTAGGACTACGTAGACACTGTAGACATGTAGGACACTGTAGACACTTTTGCAGACATGCAGACACGTAGACACTGTAGGACACTTCGAGCATTTAACATCCAACTCATACCACAGTATAACCCGCAAATAGCAGAGAGAAAAACTTATGAAAGAGAGTGAGTGTATATATAGAGTGAGGAGATCTGCGACGGGAAGGGAAAAGAGAGAAGAGTGGAGGGAAAGAGAAATAGTGGAAGTTGTTAATGATGGTACGGTTGTTGTAGTAGAAGTGGGAGTATTTCGTGCGCAACGGGGGAAGGGAATGGGGAGTGAAGGGGAGCAATAGTAGTATAAAGTAGAAAAATAGGAAGCAAAATAATAGTAAAGTTGATTAGTCGTAGTACAAGTAGAAGTGTGAGTCGTCATGAACAGAAAAAGGAGCACTGCAGGAGAGTTTAGGACCCCCTCAGGGGCACTGCCAGGAGAGTTTAGTCCCCTAGGAGCACTGCAGAGAGCTAGGACCCAATGGGAGCACTGCAGGAGAGCTTAGACCCATAGGAGCACTGCAGGAGAGCTTAGACCACCTAGGAGGAATGCAGGAGAGCTTAGGACCCACTAGGAGCACACTGCAGGAGAGTTTAGGACCCCTAGGGCACTGCAAGGAGAGCTTAGGACCCACTATGGTGCACTGCAGGAGAAGGCCTAGGACCATTAGGAGCACTGCAGGAGAGTTAGGACCCACTAGGAGCACTGCAGGAGAGCCTAGGCCCACGAGGAGGCACTGCAGGAGAGCTCTAGGACCTCTAGAGCACTGCAGGAGAGCCTAGGACCCAACTAGGAGCACTTCAGGAGAGCTAGGACCACTAGGAGCACTGCAGGAGAGCTTAGGATCCACTAGGAGGAATGCAGGAGAGACTTTAGGAACCCACTAGGAGCACTGCCAGGAGGTTAGGACCCACTAGATGCACTGACAGGAGAGCTTAGGACCCACGATGAAACACATGCAGGAGATCTTAGGACCCACCTAGGAGCTCTGCAGCAGAGTGCTTAGGAACCAACTAGAGAAAACACGCAGGAGAGCTTTGGACCCACTAGAAACATCTTGCAGGAGATCTTAGGACCAATAGAAGCACTGCAGGAAGAGCTTAGGACCACTAGGAGCTACTTCAGGAGAGCTTGACCCACTAGGTGCATGCAGGACGAAGACGCACACTTGGTTAGGACCTCCATAGGAGGACTGCAGGAGAGCTTAGGACCCACTAGGAGCACTGCAGGAGTGCTTAGGACCCACTAGAAGCACTGCAGGAGAGCTTAGGACCCACTAGAAACACTGCAGGAGTCTTAGGACCCACTAGGAGCACTGCAGGAGAGCTTAGGACCCACTAGGAGCACTGCAGGAGAGCTTAGGACTCCACTAGGAACACTGCAGGAGAGCTTAGGACCCACTAGGAGCAATGCTCAGGAAGAGGCTTCTTGGGGCCACTAGGCTAGCACTGCAGGAGAGCTTAGGACCACTAGGAGCCACATGCAGGGAGAGCTTAGACCCACTGGACACTGCAGGAGAGATTAGGACCCTCTAGGAGCACTGCAGGAGGAGCTTTAGGAACCCACTAGGAGCACTGCAGGAGAGCTTAGGACCCACTAGGAGCACTGCAGGAGAGCTTAGGACCCACTAGGGGTAGGGCGGAAAACGCGGGATAGTGGGAAACTGATGGACAGAGCACACTGGCAGAAAAATGAAAAAAAAGGAATATGAAAAAGATGAATGGAGAAAAGGTAGGGAGAGAAGAAAGGATCATGTCAAGTCACGAGTGTTCTGAAGTTTGGAACTTTTGACATGAGGAGAAAGGAGACATCTACTGGAGGACATAACTAGGCCATTAAGATTAATAAATGGAAAATACTATGTATATAGGGATGCTTCAACAAGACGACGGTCGTGTGAAGGCTAGAAGTAGAATAAACACTTTGGCAAAAGACCAGTCAGTCGGATGACCGCAATTTCTAACATGACAGAAAAGAGCATTATTGGAATCGGCGAGTTTAACACTTTTTTGTACTCTTTAATTAAGTTGTCAGAAAGAGCAGCGGCCAGTTTTTTCATTTTTCTCCCGCAGTGTTGTTGTTGTGGACACACTACCATCACTTTCCAGATAATTCCACTTACTGATAGCTCTGTCAATGACAGAAATACTTCTTAACATCCCTGTTGAGTTTCAATTTGGTGTCTTCAGCTGTCCAGTTTCTGTGACCACTTGTTGCTGTGTCCCATCTCTGGAACATTCTGTCTATGTCCATTTTGTCAATTCCTCTCAGCATTATATATGTCGTTAACATATGATCCCTATGACTCCTGTCCTCCAGTGTCGTCAGGTCGATTCCTCTCTTCGCAGGAAATGTCCCTTAGCTCCGGGACCTAGTTCGTCGTTACCTCGCTTGGCTAGGAGTGGAGTTCCAAAGTGGGAGTATGTTGTGTGTTGCGTCGTGTCGTGTGAGTGTGTGTGTTGTGTGTGTGTGTGTGCTGTGTGTGTGTGTGTGTGTGTGTGTGTGTGTGTGCATGTGCGTGCGTGCGTGCGCCCGTCTGAGTTCATCTGAGGGAGTGATAATTATTAACGGGTTGACATCAAGGGGCCCAAGGTTGGAAACCTGGAGACTTTTCATGTCTGATTTTGAAAGTGACTCCAGCATTGTCATAGCTGGAAAGAGACCAGCACCCACACCTGTAGAGAGACCAGTACCCACACTGTAGAGAGGACACAGTACCCACCATGTAGTGACCAGCCCCACACCTGTAGATGAGACCAGCACCACACCTGTAGAGACCAGGTACCCAATATAGAGAGACTGCTAACACTACTTATATATCAGAGAAGTTATTGCAACACATGCACGTGGGCGGTTTTGAAGGACTATTTTTTTGTTCAATTACAGAAAGAAAAGTTCATCAGGGGAATTCAAGGCAGGATAATAAGAGACGCAGGAACCGACGCTTCACCATACTTGCTTCAACATTACCTTCATAAAGTATTGTGCTGTAAAACCATCACTTGCTGTCAACATTACCTTCATAAAGTATTGTGCATGGTACACCATCACTTGCTCTCTACCATGACCTTCAAAAAGTATTGTGTTGCTAACACCATCACTTGCTCTCAACATTACATTCCATTAAACAAGTATTGTGTTGCATCCCCATCACTTGCTCTCACAGTACATTATAAAGTATTGTGCTGTAACACCATCACTTGCTCTCAAACATTACTTCAAAATGTATTGTGTTGCAACACCCATCAATTGCTCTCAACAATTACTTCATAAAAGTATTGTGTTGCAACACCATCACTTGCTCTCAACATTACTTCAAAAAGTGTTGTGTTGCAACACCATCACTTGCCTTAAACATTACTTTCAATAATGTATTGTGTTGCAACACCGTTACACTTTGCTATCAACATTACCTTCATAAAGTATTGTGTTGCAACACCATCACTTGCTCTCACATTACCTTCTTAAAGTATGTGTTGCAACACCTTCACTTGCTCTCAACATTACCTTCTAAAGTATTGTGTTGCAAACAACCATCACTTGCTCTCAACATTACCTTCATAAAGTATTGTGTTGCAACACCATAACTTGCTCTCAACATTACCTTCATAAAGTATTGTGCTGCAACACCATCACTGGCTATCACATTACCTTCATAAAGTATTGTGTTGCAAACAACATCACTTTGCTCTTCAACATTTTACCTTAATAAAGTATTGATGCTGCAAACCTCCATCACCTTGCTCTCAACATTACCTTCATTAAGTATTGTGCTGTAACACCATCACTTGCTCTCAACATTACCTTCATAAAGTATTGTGCTGTAACACCATCACTTCCCCCTCCCCCCCACTTCATTCAATATTGGTGTCACCAATCGGTCGACTCTGACGCAGTATGCAAAAACGCCCAGCGTTTTTACTTGTTTTAGAAAAAACCGTAGCAGCAAGAGTAAGAATAAACGCTGGTTACACTCACTTTATATTATGAAAAACATTTGTACAATGTATTACTGTATTTTTCTGTTTTTTACTTAGTAAGAGATTTATGAATAAAATTTTGTAAAAGCTCTATAGATTATTATTACCCATGTTTGATAGTGCTAACCTCTTAAAAATGCTGGTTCCAGAGCTGTAGCTTGTCTCATAAGAGCTGTATACACTTGTTACCCCTTTGGGTAGGGAAATACCTAGGTAATTTTATCCCCGTTTGGTGTCCAGGAAGCTTACTTTGTTAAACTATGAGACCAGAGCTGTTGCTTATCACCTTCGAGGGATTCAAACTTTGGGACCTCAGGAGGATGCCTATGTACTTGAAGATATGAACTTAATTTAAAATGTTTAACTAGAGTAATAAAACTCTAGGGTCAATCAAACGCCACATTCAGTTACTCGAGTCTTGAAAAAATATAGAACAAAATCCTGATGACGCAGTTTTGATCCGAGGCGACATAGGACTATTTTCATATTTAATAACCTTGACACTAGGGAAACAGACCTATACAGTCTGAGACCTATCTGCCAAAAATTTAAGTACCTAAATTTAAACTTTGTAGAAAAAAATAAATCTTGTTGATGCTGTCTTGATCCGAGGAATTGAAGCTCGTGTGCATAGCGTGATTGGAGGGTCCACGACATAGCGTGGATTTATCCTGACGATCCACGTCAATACAGCCGCGTAACATATCCTGAGGGGTCCACGAAGAGGCGAGATATAGCATGAGGGTCCACGACATAGCGAGATTATATCCGAGGGCTCCACGACATAGCAAGATATACCTGTCGGTCCACGACATAGCTAGTTATAAACCTGAGGGTCCACGACATTTAGCGAGATATAACCTAAGGATCCACGACATAGCTAGTATATATGAGGATCCACGGACCAGATAGATATATCCTGAGGGTCCACGACCATAGCGAGATATTAGCCTGAGGGTCCCACGACATAGCTAGATATAATCCTCGGTGGTCCACGACTTAGCTAGGATATAATCATGAGGGTCCACGATATAGCTATACTTAATCCAGAGGGTCCACGACATAGCTAGATATAATCAGAGGGTCCACGACTCATAGCTAGATTTTATCCTGAGGGGCCTGACACAGCTTGATATAATCCTGAAGGGGGCCACGACATAGCTAGATTTTTTAATAAATCCTGAGGGTTCCACGCCATAGCTAGATATAATCCTGAGGGTCCAACGACACAGCTAGATTATTAATCCTGAGGGTCGCACGACAAGCTAGATATAATCATGAGGGTTCACGACATAGCTAGATATAATCCTAAGGGTTCCACGACATAGCTAGTTTAATTCTGGAGGGCACGACTTAGCTAGATATAATCCTGAGGGTTCACGACATAGCTAGATAATAATCATGAGGTGTCAAAATCATAGCTGATATAATCCTGAGGTCACGAAATAGATGAATATAATCCTGAGGGTCCACGACATAGCTAGATATAATCTGAGGGTCCCGTCATAGGTAGATATAATCCTGGGGTCCACGAATAGCTAGATTATAATCCTGAGGGTCACGACAAGCTAGATATAAATCTGAGGAGTCCACGAATAACTAGATATATCCTGAGGGTTTTTCCACGACCATAGCTAGATATAATCCTGAGGGGTTCCACGGACATAGATAGATACATCTGAGGGTCCCACGACAAAGCTAGATATTATCCTGAGGGTGTCCACGACTTAGCTTGGTGTAATCCTGAGGGTCAGGACTTAGCGAGATATAATCCTGAGGGTCCACGACATAGCTAGATATAATCTGAGGCGTCCACGAACTTAGCTAGATTATCCTTGAGGGTCCCGGACATAGCTAGATATAATCCTGGGGTCCCGACTTAACTAGATATATATCCTGAAGGGTCCACGACTAGCTAGATATAATCCTCGAGGGTCACCCCCTCCGCTCATAGCTAGATACACATCCTGAGGGTACACGACATAGCCTAGATATAATCCGCGGGTCCACGACATAGCAATAGAAAGCTAGATATAATCCTGAGGGTCCCGACTTAGCTAGATATAATGTCTGAGGGTCTCGACATAGCTAGATATAATCCTGAGGGTCCACTACTTGCTAGATATAATCCTAGGTCCACGAATAGCTAGATTATAATACTCCAGGGTCCACGACAATAGCTAGATATAATCCTGAGGGTCCACGACATAGCTAGATATAAGCCTGTGGGTCCACGACTAGCTAGATATAATTGAGGGTCCACGACATAGCTAGATATAATCCTCAGGTCCACGACATAGTAGATATAATCCTGAGGGTCCACGACATAGCTTGATATAAGCCTGAGGGTCCACGAATAGCTAGATATAATCCTGGGGTCCCGACATAGACTAGATATAAATCCTGAGGGTCCACGACATAGCTTGATATAATCATGAGGGTCCACGACATGCTAGATATAATTCCTGAGGGTCACGAAATAGTAGATATATTTCCTGAGGTCTCGACATAGCTAGAATATAATCCTGAGGGTCCACGACATAGCTAGATATAATCCTGAGGGTCCACGACATAGCTAGATATAATCCTGAGGGTCACCTAGCTAGATATACGTCCTGAGGTCCACGACATAGCTAGATTTATCATGAGGGTCCACGACATAGCTAGATAATAATCTCTCAGGGTCACGAAAAGCTAGATATAATCCTGAAGGTCCACGACAGAGCTGATATAATCCTGAGTGTCCACGACATAGCTGATTATAACTTTGAGGGGAAATGAGAGGCAGAAGAAAACTTCATTTTGGTAATTTTTTTTTTTTTGGGGGGGGGGGGGCGGTCCGAGGGGGCGGCAACATGGACTTAATCTACAATACTGACCACACCGCACTATGACCACACCTCACTATGACCACACCTCACTATGACCACACCTCACTATGACCACACCTCACTATGACCACACCTCATATGACCACATCTCACTATGACCACACCTCACTATGATCACACCTCACTATGACCACACCTCACTATGACCTCGCCTCGCTATGACAACACCTCCCTATGACCACACCTCACTATGACCACACCTCACTATGACCACACCTCACTATGACCACACCTCACTATGACCACACCTCACTATGACCACACCTCACTATGACAACACCTCACTATGATCACACCTCACTATGACCACACCTCACTATGACCTCGCCTCGCTAATGACAAAAACCCTCCCTATGACCACACCTCACTTTGACCACTCACTATGACCAACACCTCACTATGACCACACCTCACTTGTCCACACAATCAACTATGTACCACACCTCGCTAGACCTCACTCACTTATGACCAACATCACTATGGACAACACCTCACTATGACCACACTCACTATGACAAACACCTCACTATGGACACACCTCTCTACGACCACTCCTCACTATGACCAACCTACTATGACACACACCACTATGACCACACCTCACTATGACCACCACCTCACTATGACCACACCTTCACTATGACCACATCCTCACTATGACCACCACCTCACTATGTCAACACCTCACTTTGACCCAAAATCACTATGACAACACTACTATGACCACACACACCTCACTATGACAACACACTCACTCATGACCACACCTCACTAGGACAACACATCACTATGAACACACACTCACTATGACCACACCTCACTATGACCACACCCTCACTATGGACCACACTCACTATGATTCACACCTCACTATGCGACCTCTCCTCCACTATGACAACACCTCCTATGACCACACCTCACTATGACCCACCTCACTATGTCCACACTCACTATGACCACACCTCACTTTGATCAAACATCACTATGACCACACACTCGCTATGTACCTCTCACCTCACCATGACAACACCTCACTATGACCACACCTCACTATGACCACACCTCACTTATTACAACACTTCAGATGACCACACCTCACTATGACCACACCTCCACTATGAACCACCACCTCACTATGACCACACGTCATTATGACCTCACATCACTATTGAAACACCTCACTATGAAAACACCTCACTATGACAACACCTCACTATGACCTCACCTCACTATGCCACACCTCACTAGACCACACCTCAACAAATGACACACCTCACTATGATCACATCTCACTATGTCCACACCTCACTATGACCACACCTCACTCATGACCACACCCCTCACTTGACCACCACTCCACTTGACCACACAATCGCTATGACGACACCTAACTATGACAACACCTCACTATGATCACACCTCACTATGACCACACCTCATTATGTCCTCACACTCACTATGACCACACCTCACTATGACACACCTCATTTGACACACCTCACTCATGACCACACTCACTATGACCACTCCTCCACTATGTACACACCTCACTATGACCCCACTCACTATGGTCCTCACCTCACTATGACCAACCTCACTATGATCAACACTCACTATGACCACACATCACTATGACCACACCTCTCACGTATGACCACACCTCAATATGACAAACACCTCACTATGGATCACCTAACTTGGACCGCTCCTCACTATGACCACACCTCACTATGACACACATGACTATGACCACACCTCACTATGACACAACCTCACTATGATCACACACTTACTATGACAACACTCACTATGACCACACCTCACTATGACCACCACTCACATTGACCACATCTCACTATTGATCACATCTCACTATGACCACACCTCACTATTGACAACAACATCACTATGACCACACCTACATGACCACACCTCACTTGACCACACCTCACTATGACCACACCTCCAATAATTAAACACCTCACTATGACCACACCTCACAATGGACCACACCTCACTATGACCACTCTTATCTATGACAAGGATTGCTAAATAACATTGTGTGTGATTATCGTGAGTGTTGTGTGTGTGTGTGTGTGTTGTGTGTGTGTGTGTGTAAACAAAAACACACATACACTCACCACCACACACAAACACACACTCTCACACCAGGACACACAACACTCAAATACACACACACACACACACACACACACACACACACACTGACACGCACACACACACAGACACACACACACTCACACACAGTCACTCACACACCACACACACACACTTGTATACACACCGTACACAAAAACCACACACACAGACACACACACACACACACAGTCACACACACACAACTCACTACACACACACACACACACAAACATATATAACACACATACACAAACACGCACACTACTCACACACACAGACACACACACCATTATTAATATACACACACAAACCACACACACACACACAGACACATAAACACACACACACATACACACAAACATAGACACATACACACACACACATACACACACAACACCAACACACACACCACACACACACACACACACACACACAACACACACAACACTAAGTACGTGCCGAGTAAGTCCCTGGAGGTTGGTGGTAAGGTCACAAAGAAGGTTGTGGGCAGCAAGGACCACTTGAGACTTACATTACAAGCACAAGCCACTACCTTTAATTACCTAATAAACCCACACAATTCCTCACACACAGCACACACACAACACACCCACACACACACACCGTATACAGTGTTGTGGGTCACAAGCGCCAGGCTCCGAAGAAATCCTTAGTTGCTTTTAGGGGCGTGTTTTAGCAGCTAGAAGCAACAGTGTTAGTGACACGTCAGTGTGTGAACAACCTACAAGTGATAAACCAGTGTATTAGCTAACATAAATAAAGTGAAAGGCGAGAGAGGGAAAGCTGAAATTATAAAAAATTTCAAAGCGCCAGACGTTTGAGGCCTAGTTGGCACCTGTTGCACATTGTTACACATATACAAAGTACAAATCGAGTGACTAAAGAGAAAAGACCAAATAGAATTAAGAGAGGCATAAAGATGAAACCAGTGTATTAGCAAACATAAATAAAGTGAAGGCGAGAGAAAGACCTGAAATTATACACAAAACAACAATTATACAAAAAATTCAAAGCGCCAGTCGTTGGGGCCTAGTTGAACCTGTGCCCATTGGTTACACATATACCAAAGTACAAAGCGAGTGACTAAGAGAAAAGACCAAATAGAATTAAGAGAGGGTGGCTAACGACAATATGTGATGTAGCACACAGCGTGACCAGCTAGCCAGAAGGGGATTTATATATATTACTACTACTTACATAAAATATATATATGCAGAGGTGGTGGTGGCAGAGCAGTAGGCCTGAGGGAGTAGCGCCGCCATAACAGGCTGGGTGTCATCACAAATAAGTCAGTGTACTTACCCAAAGTGAAGTGGTTAAATTATAAAAAAGTAGCAGTATACAAGTCGATAACGTGGGGTAAATGAGGACTCAAAAGGGCCAACGAGATAAGAATAGCTAAGAAGCCAGCCGGCGGAAGGGCGAGGTGCACCGAGGTCATCGTACAGAAGCATCGTACAGCGAGCATCGTACATCAGGCATCTGGATGGACGTCCCCTTGACCAGTAACGTACAATAACCTGTTTGTGGTTGGCGGGAAGTCTGAGTGATAGGGGCCGCGCCCAGCAGTCCTGGTTAACTCGATATCTAAACCCTGACTCCAGAGCCGATTATCATACACACTCACACCTAGCAGTAGTAGGAAGATAAACTTTGTAGGAGTCAGGATTAAGCAGGAGGATTAAGTCGTGGAAATGGGACTACAGCTCTGACAACAGTTTGCGAGAGATAATGGTCTAGGACACAAAAGACAGTACAATCTGAGAAGCAAGTACTGGTAAAATGTAGTAAAAGGTAGTACATAACTAGTGTAAAGATTGACTTGTTAACCACACGCTAAGTATTATAATTATTTGAACTACTTTCAGTGTTAATGGTATCTCATTTGTTTGCGGATACCAGAAGTGTATTGTTTTCTGGAGACATTTAAAACAACTGAAGTGCTCACCTCACCACACGCGCGCACACACATACAAACTCGGGGCCAGGAGCTGGGTTCTCGACCCCTTGAAACCAAAACTAGGTGAGTAACACAGCTGATACTTGGAATTTGACCGCCTCACCACAGGACTCTTTCCTTTCCCCTCCCCTCGCGTTTCTCCCTTCAATACACTCTTTCCCTCCTTTCTCCCTTCTCTCTCCTCTTTCTTCCTTCCCTCTCTTCTACCCTTTCTCTCCCCCTCACAGTTCTCTCCTCTCCCCTTGGTCTTATCCCTCACCCCCATACTCTCTCCTCTCTCTCCCTCTTTCTACCCTTTCTCTCTCCTCTCTCTCCCTCTTTCTACCATTGTCTCTCTCCCCCACACCCTCTCCCTCCTCTACACATGGTAGTAAAAGGTTAGTCAACTTAATGGGTGAAAGAATGACTTGTTCGCACACGCTAGTTTATTATAATTATTAGGAAACTTACTCTAGGCGTTAGTGGTATACTCTTTAGGTATTACGGATAACAGAAGTGAACTTGTATTTCTGGTGACATATAAACATCTGACGTGCTCCCACACACACACACGCGCGCACACAAAACACACTCGGGGCCAGGAGCTGGGTCTCGACCCAAACCACAAACTAGGTGGAGTACACACAGCTGATCTTGGAATTTGACTTGACTCCCCCACAGCTCTTAACTTTTCCCTCCCTCGCGTTTCCTCTCTCTCCTAGCCTTCTTCCCTCCTTTCTCCCTCTCTCTCTCTTTCTCTCCCTCTCCATTCTCTTTCTCCCTCTTCTAACCTTTCCTCCCCCTCACATTTTCTCTCCCTCCCCCTTGGTCTTATCCACTCACCCACATTATCTCTCCTCTCTCTCCCTCTTTCTACCCTTTCTCTCTCTCTCTCGCCCTCTTTCTACCTCTCTTTCTCTCCCCCACACCCTCTCCCTCTTAGCCTGCTGTCCTTCTGTCTCTGTGGTAATAAAGAAGTAAAAAAAAAAAAAAAAAAAAAAAAAATGGGTGGCCTTCTTAGAGACGGAAACCCAGAGTTATGGTGGACGAACCAGGGAGGAAAGACTGGGAGCTAGAGCTCAAAAAGGGAGGAAGAAGGGAAAGAGTGGGGAAGGAAGATAGTGATGCTTGGTAAGAAATTGGAGGAGCGGATAGCTGACAAGAGTGCGGAAGTGGGAAGTACAGGTCTTAGCAGCAGAAGCTAGGATACAGTGCTTAGAAGGAGAAAACTGCAAAGCCTGAAACAGATTAGAGAGACAAATGGACAATTCAGGTGTTGTGCGACATCCAGGAAATTTCAAAGGTCAGGCGCAGACAAAGGGGGGTGGATGGTAAGCAACATCGGAGACATGCCGAACATGAAGGCCCTATAGGAAGACCCACGTGGGGCCAGGAGAAAAGCGACGAGCACACTAGACTCAAAAACGACAGGTACGAAGACAATGAAGGTTATGCTATATGCAGAGATTCTAACAGCCAACTGCAGTAGCAAGGGACAGCTGGTCAGGAAAGACAGCCCACTGGAGAATAGATGTTCAGATCTATGTCAGGGACTGAAGGCAAGAACATGTCAATGGAAGGAAATAAATGCCTCAAGAGGACGCAGATGGAGACTCAGTGCGGAGAACAGGGAAAGGGCCGAGGTCAGTTTTTGGTGTACGGGTCCAAGAAGCATGGGGGCCATCTTTGAAGAATACATAAACAGGAGGAGGAAAAATTGATTGAAGGCAGCATGAAAACAATAGGGCGAGGGCAATATGACAAGTGACAAATTTCAGAGAATTGGGGTGGTTTGCGAGTGAGAAGGATACGGGCCGTCAGAGTACCTTCAAGGAAGAACTCAGTTTTCGAACAGGATTCTGCCAAGAGAAAGCAAGACTGAGGGACAAAGCAGGGGTACCAGAGATATACCTCGACCGCGACAGAACACAAGAAGAAAGGACTACACTGAAAGAGAGGGTACAGAGACGCAAGGAGGAACGAGAAAGCAATGAAAATGAGCAGGACCCAGACACGGAGGAAGGGCAAACACACCACACAGATCTCCCACCAAAAAGGACTCCACCCGCGCATTCCCAACGCAACTGAGCATACCTTATACTACAACCAACTCACTGTTCCCCTTGCCACAATCCCATATCACAAACCTCACCCACAACAGCTGTCCTTATGGGATGTGACCCACCCCCATCAACACAAACCCACTACCCACAGCCCCATATAGGCCCCCACCAAGGCTATCGCGTCCCCAACACCAATATTCGTGCATGACCACAATGATGAAAAGAAACTAAAGGTTTGGTCACACAAACGCGGATGGAATAATGAATAAACATGAGGAGTGGAATGAAGGAAAGAATCAGTGAAAAATCCCAGACATCATAGCAGTCACAGAAACAAAAACTCGCTGAGCAATAACAGACACAATCTTCCCAAACCAGGTTTATCAGATCCTGAGGAAAAAGGATAGAAGGAGTAGAGGGGGAGGAGGGGTTGCACTGCTCATAAAACACGATGGGAATTTGAGGATAAATGGAAGGCATGGTCATGGATTGGAGAAAAGAGACTAAATTGTATAGGTCATTTCAGTCGGAGAAGGAGAACTAAAGTAGTCATTGGAGTGAGTATAACCCACCACAGAAACTGCAGGAGGGCCAAGTGAGGTGTACGAAGAAAAAACAGGGTGATGGTGGGACACACTGGGCTGAGGTGGGCAAGAAGAGTCATCGAGCAGAGCATAGTTATGGTAATGGGCGATTTCAAACCACAGGGGAGATCGACTGGGAAAACCTGGGAGCCACATGGGGGTCCGAAGCATGGAGAGCAAGATGATTGGTTGTGGTACTTGAAAAACCTCATGCATTCAATCATGTCGGGACACAACCAGAGAGAGAGGAGAGAGAGGGGAGGAAGAGCCAGCAAAAGACTGGATTTTGTGTTCACCCTGAGCAGTTCAGACATTGAGGACATCACTTATGAGAGGCCCCTTGGAGCTAGCGATCATGTTGGTTCTGAGTTTTGACTATAGCGTAGAGTTACATGTGGGGGAAGGTAACAGGTACTGAAGGGGACCGGCCTAAATATAAATGGGGGGACTACATAGGTATGAGAAAACTTCCTGCAGGAGGTTCAGGCGGACAGAGAAATGGTAGGAAAATCAGTCAACGAGATGATGGAAATATGGTGGACAAACAAGTGCAAGGAGGCAGAGGGAAAGTTTTGTTCCCAAGGGCAACGGAAATAATAGGAAGACCAAAACGAGTCCTTGGTTTTACCCGAAGGTGTAGGGAGCAAAAAACTAAGTGCAACAGAGAATAGAAAAGGTTACAGGAGGCCATTGTGACCAGGGACGGAAACATGGAGATTAGTAGAAGAGCAGAAACGAGTATGCACCCAGTAAGGAGGGAGCCCAGCGACAGTATGAAACGGACATAGCATCGGATAGTCAAATCTGACCCGAAACTGCTGTTATAGCCAATTTAGGAGGAAGACAACAGTCAAGGACCAGGTTGATAAGGGAGGAAAAAGGAAGGTGGAGACTCACAAGAAGAAACGATCAAGAGGTATGTGAGGGCTTCAACACGAGATTTAGGAAGTTTTACAGTATAGAGACGGAAGGACTCTGGGGGGGGGACAGACCAGATGGGGGACCACCTGCAAGGAATACACCAACAAGTGTTGGAGGAACAATTAACATTACAGATGAGGGGAGGAGAGTGTGAAGAAACTGCTAAGGGACATCGATACCTCAAAAGGCAAGGGACCAGACAACATCTCCCCGTGGGGTCCATTGAGGGGAGCAGATATGTTGTGAGTGCCACTTACCACAATCTTCAACACATCCCTGGAAAACTGGGCAACTACCTGAGGTATGGTAGACGGCAATTGTTAGTTCCCATTTTTTAAAAAAGGAGACAGAAAGAGGCATAAATATGACCTGTGTCATTGACGTGTATAGTATGCAAAATTATGGAGAAAAAATTATCGGGAGGAGAGTGGTGGAGCACCTGGAACGGAACAGGAGTATAAATGCCAACCAGCACGGATTCACGGAAGGCAATCCTGTGTCACAAACCTTCTGGAGTTTTTGATAAAATAACAGAAGTAAGACAAGGGGAGAGAGGGGTGGGTTGACTGCATCTTCTTGGACTGCAAGAAGGCCTTTGACACAGTTCCTCACAAGAGATTAGTGCAGAAGCTAGAGCATCAGGCGCATATAAAGGAAGGGCACTGCAAGGGATCAGAGAATACCTGACAGGGAGGCAACAACGAGTCATGGTACGTAATGATGTATCACAGTGGGCACCTGTGACGAGCGGGGTCCCACAGGTGTCGGTCCTAGGACCAGTGCTATTTTTGGTATATGTGAACGACATGACGGAAGGGTTAGACTCAGAAGTGTCCCTGTTTGCAGATGATGTGAATTTAAATTGAGGAGAATTAAATCTGATGGGACCAGGCAGGACTTCAAAGAGACCTGGACAGACTGGACACCTGGTCCAGCAAATGGCTTCTCGAATTTAACCCTGCCAAATGCAAGTCATGAAGATGGGGGAGGGGCACAGAAGACCACAGACAGAGTATAGGCTAGGTGGCCAAAGACTGCAAACCTCACTCAAGGAGAAAGATTTTTGGGTGAGTATTAAAACCGAGCATGTCTCCGGAAGCACACATCAATCAGATAACTGCTGCAGCATATGGGCGCCTGGAAAACCTGAGAAAGCATTCCGATACGTTAGTAAGGAATCATTCAAGACACTGTACACCGTGTATGTCAGGCCCAACTGGAGTATGCAGCACCTGTTTGGAACCGCACTTGATAAAGCACGTCAAAAACTAGAGAAAGTACAAAGGTTTGCGAAAAGGTTAGTTCCAGAGCTAAGGGAATGTCTATGAGGAAAGATTAGGGAAATCGGCCTGACCCATGGAGGACAGGGGGGTCAGGGGAGGACATGTAACGACATTTTAAAAATACTGCGTGGAATAGCAAGGTGGACAAAGGACAGGATGTTCCAGGGAGGGGACACTGAAACAAAAGGCCACAATTGGAAGTTGAAGACACAAATGAGTCAAAAGAGATAGTAGGAAGTATTTCTTCAGTCATAGAGTTGTAAGGCAGTGGAATAGCATAGAAAATGACGTAGTGGAGGAGGAACCATACACAGTTTTAACACGAGGTTTGATAAAGTCATGGAGCGGGGAGAGAGGGCCTATAGCAAACCGGTGAAGAGGCGGGGCCCGGAGCTAGGACTCGACCCCTGCAACCACAAATAGGTGAGTACAAATAGGTGAGTACACACACACACACACACCACACACAACACCCCACACACACCACACACTCCCACATACCAGGGCTCAACATACACTCCCCGCCCCCCCCCACCGACATCTCACTACTTCCCCTGATCCCTCCCCTCCCTCGATCACCCTCCCCTCCCCCGTTCACCCTAAACCCTCCCCACCCCTCCCCAATCCTCTCCCACATAGCCACAGTTCCTCCACACTCTGACATACACACTACTAACCTAACATACAGAACTACATAGGTTTCCCACTCTGAGGCAATCAGGATAAAACAAAAATGGGTTGCCAGAGAGCAACAAGAAAAACCAAGGGACAGGAGGAGGAAACTGCAAAGGAAGATTGGGCAGCAGAGCTCATAAAAAGGGATCATGATTGGGAAAAGAAACTAGAAGAACTTAGCATGAGAATGGAAGAGAGGATAGATATGGAAAGCAGGAAGTGGGAGGTGCATGTCAAAGCAGCAGAAGCTAGGATACAGAGTTTAGAAGAGGAATTGAAAAATCTGAAACAGCCTAAAGAACTAAAGAACATTTTGGGATTGACAACAGAGACTGCTACCTCAGCCACAAATAGGGGATGTAGGGAAAGAAGGGGCACAAAGCATGGGAAGCTCTAAGAGGAGACTGTAGCAAGTGAAAGAGCTAAGCTTTATGTGGAGGGCCCCAAAGACAACAAAAAAGAGCCCAAAGGAAAGCCGAAAGGGAAAACACAGGGGGGCCCCTGAGCCCAAGACATTGCCATTTAAAATGTGAAAGGAAAGCGCAGTGGAGGAAACCCAAATTTAAAAGAGGCGATAACAGGGAATGCGGGGGGGAATGAAAGGGTGAGGTCAGTCTTTGGTAGGGCTACAGGGAAATTAAAGGGGAAACTAGAAGCAAGAAAAAGGGGGAACAAAAAACAATTGAAAGCACTGAAAGCAATAGGAGAAGACGACATGACCCACTGGAAAAATTTTTGGAAAAGGG
>NC_069423.1:49054465-49079806 GCF_026875155.1 Cherax quadricarinatus | reverse complement strand
CTTGGGACCCACGAGCCTGCAGGAAGCTTAGCCCACTGGGAGCACTGAGGGGGGTTTTGGACCCATAGGACATGCAGGAGAGCTTAGGCCCCCATTTTGGAGCACTGCAGGAGAGCTTAGGACCCACTAGGAGCACTGCAGGAGAGCTTAGGACCCACTAGGAGCACTGCAGGAGAGCTTAGGACCCACTAGGAGCACTGCAGGAGAGCTTAGGACCCACTAGGGGTAGGGCGAAAAACGCGGGATAGTGGGAAACTGATGGACAGAGCACACTGGCAGAAAAATGAAAAAAAAGGAATATGAAAAAGATGAATGGAGAAAAGGTAGGGAGAGAAGAAAGGATCATGTCAAGTCACGAGTGTTCTGAAGTTTGGAACATTTGACAATGTAAGGAGAAAGGAAGACATCTACAGAGACAAAACCAGCATTAAGATTCATAAATGGAAAACTGTGTATATAGGGATGCTTCAACAAGACGACGGTTGTGAAGGCTAGAAGTAGAATAAACACTTTGGCAGAAGACCAGTCAGTCGGATGACCGCAATTTCTAACATGACAGAAAAGAGCATTATTGGAATCGGCGAGTTTAACACTTTTTTGTACTCTTTAATTAAGTCTGTCAGAAAGAGAGCGGCCGTTTTTTCATTTTTCTCCCCAGTGTTGTGTTGTGACACCACTACATCACTTTCCAGACTATTCCACTTACTGATAGCTCTGTCACTGAAGAAATACTTCTTAACATCCCTGTGATTCATTTGGGTCTTCAGCTTCCAGTTGTGACCACTTGTTGCTGTGTCCCATCTCTGGAACATTCTGTCTATGTCCATTTTGTCAATTCCTCTCAGCATTATATATGTCGTTAACATATGATCCCTATGACTCCTGTCCTCCAGTGTCGTCAGGTCGATTCCTCTCTTCGCAGGAAATGTCCCTTAGCTCCGGGACTAGTCTTGTTACCTAGCTTGGCTAGGTGTGGGTTCCAAAGTGGGAGTGTGTGTGTGCGTGTGTGTGTGTGTGTGTGTGTGTGTGTGTGTGTGTGTGTGTGTGTGTGTGTGTGTGTGTGTGTGTGTGTGTGTGTGTGTATGCGCGTGTGTGTGCATGTGCGTGCGTGCGTGCGTGCGTCTGAGTTTCATCTGTAGGGATGATATTTATTAAGGGATGACATCAAGGGGCCCAAGTTTGAAACCGGAGACTTTTCATGTCTGATTGAGAAGTGGACTCCAGCATTGTCATAGCTGGAAAGAGACAGCACCTCACCTGTAGCAGGACCAGTACCCACCACCTGTAGAGGTCGCTCTGGTTTACCCAACACCTATAGAGAGATGCTACCCCTCTTATATATCACGAGAAGTTATTGCAACACATGCACGTGGGGCGGTGAAGACTTTTTTTTGTTCAATTCCAGAGAAGAAAGTTCATCAGGGGAATTCCAGCAGGATAATAAGAGACGCAGGACCGACGCTTCACCATCACTTGCTCTCAACATTACCTTTATAAAGTTTGTGCTGTAACACATCCACTTCCCCTCCCCCCCCCCCCCAATCATTCAAGATGGTGTCACCATCGGTCGACTCTGACGCCAGTATGCAAAACGCCCAGCGTTTTACATGTTATAGAAAAACACAGTAGCAGCAAGAGTAAGAATAAACGCTGGTTACACTCACTTATATATTCATGAAAAACATTTGTACAATGTATATACTGTATTTTATGGTATTTTTACTATAATTGAGACTATTGAATAAATTGTAAAATCGTGCATAATTTATAGAGTATTATTTTCCCATTGCTGATAGTGCCCACCTTAAAATACTGGGACCAGAGCTGTGCTTTTCTCTAGGGTCAAGATGCTGTTACACTTGATAATATTTATCAACATGTCGGTTCATACTGAACAATTCATTACAAGCTGTCAACACTTGTTACCTTTGGTAGCGTTATCCTACGGTAATTTTACCCCGTTGGGTTCCAGAATGCTACCTTTGTTAAACTATGACGTCCCAAGAGCTGTAAAGCTTATCACCTTGCGGGATCACACTTTGGGACCTCAGGATGCTGCCCCATTATGTACATGACAGATAAGGAACTTAAATAAAATGTTAACAAGGAGTAATAAACTTAATGGACATTAAAGCCACATTTCAGTTACTCGAAGTCTTGAAAAAATATAAAAACAAAAATCCTGATGACGCAGTTTTGATTCCGAGTGCATAGGACTATTTTCATTTTAAAACCTTGACATAGGGAAACATTCCTTATACAGCTCTGAGACACTCTGCCAAAATTTAAAGTACCTAAATATAACTTTGAGAAAATAAAAAATCTTGTTGCTGCAAATCTTGCCGAGGAATGAAGACTAGTGCGCTAGCGTGATTGAGGGTCCACGACATAGCGAGATATATCCGACGATCCACGACATACAGCGACATATTTTCATGAGGATCCACGGAAATAGAAGAGACATTATCTGGGGTCCACGACATAGCGAGATTATAAGCCTGAGGGTCCACGAATAAGCGAGATATAACCTGAGGGTCCCCGACATTAGCGAGCTATAGCCTGAGGGTCCACTGACTAGCGAGATATAAACCTGAGGGACACGGACATAGCCAAGATATTACCTGAGGGTCACGACATAAGCGAGATTTAACCTGAGGTCGTCAACGACATAGCGGAGATATAGCCTGAGGGTCCACGACATAGGGATTATAGTGAGGGTCAACGACATAGCGAGATACAACGGATGGTTCACGACCCCAACAAGCGAGAATATAACCTGAGGATCCAACGACTAGATAGATATAACCTGAGAGCATCCTACGAACCATGGCGAGATATAGCTGACGAATCCACGACATAGCTAGATATTAACTGAGAATCCGCGACTATCCAGATTAACCTGAGGGTCCACAGACATAGCGTGATATTCCCTTGAGGGTCCACGACCATAGCGAGATATAGCCGGAGGGGTTCCACGACATAGCAAGATATAACCTGAGTGTCCACGACATAGCGAGATTATGGGTCTGGGGGTCCAAGAAATAGCGAGATATACATGAGGGTCCATGACATAGCGAGATTATAGCCTGAGGGTTCACGACATAGCGTGATCTAACCTGAAGGTTCAGACCATAGCGAGATTAACCTGGGGTCCACGGACATAGCCAGATACAACCTGAGGATCACGAACATAGTAGTATAAAAACTGAGGGTCCACGACCATAGCGAGATATAACCTGAGGAACCCACGAAAGAGCTAGATATATCCTGAGATTCCACGACATATCCAGATATAACTGAGGGTCTCACGACATAGCGAGAGATATAGCTGAGGGTCCACGACATAGCTAGATATAATCCTGAGTGTCACGATATAGGTAGATATTATCCAGAGGGGGTCCACGACATAGCTAGATATAATCCTGGGGTCCTCGGGACATTAGCTAGATATAATCTGAGGGTCCACGACATATTTCTATTATAATCCTGAGGGTCCACGGCATAGCTGGACATACATCCCTCCGCACCCCCCCCCCCCCCCGCCCCCCTCCAGACATAGCAGATTTATCATGTGGGTCCACGTCATAGCTAGATATAATCCTGTGGTGTCCACGACATAGCAATATATTATCCTGAGGGTCCACGACATTGCTAAATATAATCATGTGGGTCACGACATAGCTAGATTTAATCTGAGGGTCCACGAGCGAGTTGCTAGATATAATCCTGAGGGTCCACGACATAGCTAGATATATTACTGAGGGTCCACGACTAGCTAGATATAATCCTGAGGGGTCCACGATATAGGTAGATATGATCCAGAGGGTCCCGAACATAGCTAGATTATAATCCTGAGGGTCCCACGACATAGCTGTATATAATTCCTGAGGGTCCACGACATAGCTAGATTAATCCTGAGGGTCCACGACCATAGCTAGATTCATCTTGAGGGTCCACGACTAGCTAGATATAAATCCTGAGGCGTCACGACATAGCTAGGTATAATCCTTGTGGGTCACGGACATTAGCTAGATATAATCCTGAGGGTCCACGACATAGCTAGATATTAATCCTGAGGATCCAACGACATTGTAGATTTAATCCTGAAGGTCCACGGACATAGCTAGTTATAATCCTGGGGGCCACGACATAGCTAAGATATATCCTGAGGGTCACGACATAAGCTAGATATAATCCTGAGGGTCCAGGACATAGTAGATTATAATCCTGAGGGTCCACGACATAGCTGATTTAATCCTGAGTTGTCACGTCATAGCTAGATATAATCTGAGGTCCACGACATAGCTAGATATAAGCCTGAGGGTCCAAGGACTTAGCTAGATATAATCCGGTGGGTCACGACATAGTAGAATATAAATCCTGAGGGTCACGACCATAGCTAATATATTCCTGAGGGTCCACGACATAGCTGATATAAATCCTGAGGGTCCACGAACATAGCTAGATTAAAACCTGAGGGTCCACGGACATAGCTAGATATAATCCTGAGGGTCACGAATAGCTAGGTATAATCCTGAGGGTCCACCACGACATAGCTAGATATAAATCATGAGGGTCCACGACATAGTAGATATAATCCTGAGGGTCACGGCATAGCTATATTAATCTGAGGGTCCACGAACATAGCTAGATATAATCAGAGGGTCCACGACATAAGCAGATATAAATCCTGGAGGGTTCCACGAATAGCTAGATATAATCATGAGGGTCCAACGACTAGCTAGATATATATCCTGAGGGTCCACGACATAGCTGTATAATCATGAGGTCCACGACATAGTAGATATAATCTGGGGTCCACGACATAGCTAGATATAATCTTGAGGGTCCACGATAATAGCTAGATATAACTTTGAGGGGAAATGAGAGCAGAAATTTCATTTAAGTTATTTTTTTTGGGGGGGGGGGGAGCGAGGAGGGCGCACCATAGCGACTTACTCTACACTAACTGACCACACCTCACTATGACCCACCTCACTATGTCAACACTCATATGACCAAACCTCAACTATGACAGCCTCACTTATGACCACACGATGACTATGATCACAACTCATATGACCTACCTCACTGTGACCCCACCTCACTATGACCACACCTCACTATGATTCACACCTCACAATGACCACACCTCTCACTATGACCACACCTCACTATGTCAAATCTCACTATGACACACCTCACTTGTCCACTCATTCACTATGACCACACCTCATATGAGCCAACCTCTCTAATGACCACACTCACTATGGCCACAACCTCACTATGATCACACCTCACTATGAACCACACTCACTATGACCACACTCATATGACCACACCTCTCTATGACACACATCACTATAGCCACACTCACTAAGACCACTCTTTAACTTGACAAGGATGCTAAATAAACATTGTGATTATCGTGAATGTTTTGTGTGTGTGTGTGAGTGTGTTATATGTGTGTGTGTGTGTGTGTGTGAGTGTTGTGTGTGTGTAGTGTGTGTGTGTGATGTGGTGTACTCACTAGTTGAGGTTGCGGGGGTCGTGTTCGAGCTCCTGGCCCGCCTTTCACTGATCGATACTAGGTTAGTTGAGGTTGCGGGGGTCGAGTTCGAGTCTCCTGGCCCCCCCGCCTCCTTCAATGAACGCTACTAATGTCACTCTCTCTGAACCGTGAACTTTATCATAACCTCTGCTTAAAGCTATTAGGCTCCTGCATCCAGTACATCGCTTCCCAAACTATTCCACTTAACACTACACTGTGGTTGAATAAATACTTCCTTAACATCCCCTGTGATCATCTATGTCTCAACTTCCAACTTTGTCCCCCTTGTTACTGTGTCCAATTCTCTGGAACTCCTGTCTTTGTCCCCTTGTCAATTCCTCCAGTATTTTTGTATGTCGTTATCTATGTCCCCCCTATCTCTCCTGTCCCCAGTGTCGTCAGGTTGATTTCCCTTAACCTCTCCTCGTAGGACATACCTCTTAGCTCTGGGACTAGTCTTGTTGCAAACCTTTGCACTTTCTCTAGTTTCTTTACGTGCTTGGCTAGGTGTGGGATCCAAAATGGTGCCGCAAACTCCAATATGGGCCTAACGTACACGGTGTACAGGGTCCTGAACGATTCCTTATTAAGATATCGGAATGCTGTTCTGAGGTTTGCTAGGCGCCCATATGCTGCAGCAGTTATTTGATTGATGTGCGCTTCAGGAGATGTGCCTGGTGTTATACTCACCCCAAGATCTTTTTCCTTGAGTGAGGTTTGTAGTCTCTGGCCCCCTAGACTGTACTCCGTCTGCGGTCTTCTTTGCCCTTCCCAATCTTCATGACTTTGCACTTGGTGGGATTGATCTCCAGGAGCCAATTGCTGGACCAGGTCTGCAGCCTGTCCAGATCCCTTTGTAGTTCTGCCTGGTCTTCGATCGAGTGAATTCTTCTCATCAACTTCACGTCATCTGCAAACAGGGACACCTCAGAGTCTATTCCTTCCGTCATGTCGTTCACAAATACCAGAAACAGCACTGGTCCTAGGACTGACCCCTGTGGGACCCCCCCTGGTCACAGGTGCCCACTCTGACACCTCGCCACGTACCATGACTCGCTGCCCCTGGTCATCAGGTGCACCAACTCTGACACTCGCACGTACCTGATCCATTGTAGTGCCTTCCCTGTTATCCACTGCTTGTCCTCCAGTTTTTGCACCAATCTCTTGTGTGGAACTGTGTCAAACGCCTTCTTGCAGTCCAAGAATATGCAATCTACC
Organism: Cherax quadricarinatus; assembly: GCF_026875155.1. Taxonomy (NCBI): domain Eukaryota; kingdom Metazoa; phylum Arthropoda; class Malacostraca; order Decapoda; family Parastacidae; genus Cherax; species Cherax quadricarinatus. The sequence continues at coordinate 49,073,037 of NC_069423.1, read as the reverse complement.
CACCCCTCTCTCTCTTGTCTTACTGCTGTCACCATGTCATAGAACTCCAGTAGGTTTGTGACACAGGATTTCCCGTCCCTAAAACAATGTTGGCTGCTGTTGATGAGATCATTCCTTTCTAGGTGTTCCACCACTCTTCTCCTGATAATCTTCTCCATGATTTTGCATAATATACATGTCAGTGACACTGGTCTGTAGTTTAATGCTTCATGTCTGTCTCCTTTTTTAAAGATTGGGACTACATTTGCTGTCTTCCATGCCTCAGGCAATCTCCCTGTTTCGATAGATGTATTGAATATTGTTGTTAGGGGTACACATAGCGCCTCTGCTCCCTGTCTCAATACCCATGGGGAGATGTTATCTGGCCCCATTGCCTTTGAGGTATCTACCTCACTCAGAAGCCTCTTCACTTCTTCCTCGGTTGTGTGCACTGTGTCCAGCACATGGTGGTGTGCCCCACCTCTCCGTCTTTCTGGAGCTCCTTCTGTCTCCTCTGTGAACACTTCTTTGAATCTCTTGTTGAGTTCCTCACATACTTCACGGTCATTTCTTGTTGTCTCTCCTCCTTCCTTCCTTAGCCTGATTACCTGGTCCTTGACTGTTGTTTTCCTCCTGAAGTGGCTGTACAACAGTTTCGGGTCAGATTTGGCTTTCGCTGCTATGTCATTTTCATATTGTCTTTGGGCCTCCCTTCTTATCTGTGCATATTCATTTCTGGCTCTACGACTGCTCTCCTTATTCTCCTGGGTCCTTTGCCTTCTATATTTCTTCCATTCCATAGCACACTTGGTTTTTGCCTCCCTGCACCTTTGGGTAAACCATGGGCTCGTCCTGGCTTTTTCATTATTCCTGTTACCCTTGGGTACAAACCTCTCCTCAGCCTCCTTGCATTTTGTTGCTACATATTCCATCATCTCATTAACTGGCTTCCTTGCCATTTCTCTGTCCCACTGAACCCCGTTCAGGAAGTTCCTCATTCCTGTGTAGTCCCCTTTCTTGTAGTTTTGCTTCAATCGTCCTGGCCTTCCTGCTTCTCCCTCCACTTGTAGCTCTACTGTGTATTCGAAGCTTAAAACCACATGGTCACTGGCCGCAAGGGGTCTTTCATATGTGATGTCCTCGATATCTGCACTACTCTAGGTGAATACTAAGTCTAGCCTTGCTGGTTTATCCTCTCCTCTCTCTCTTGTAGTGTCCCTTACGTGTTGGTACATGAAGTTTTCCAGTACCACCTCCATCATCTTAGCCCTCCATGTATCTTGGCCCCCATGCGGGTCCAAGTTCTCCCAATCGATCTCCTTGTGGTTAAAGTCACCCATGATCAGGAGCTTTGCCCTGCACGCATGAGCTCTTCTGGCCCCTCTAGCCAGTGTGTCAACCATCGCTCCATTGTTCTCGTCGTACTCTTGCCTTGGCCTCCTGCTGTTCTGTGGTGGGTTATACATCACTGCTATTACCACCTTGGGACCTCCAGAGTGAAGCGTTCCCGCTATGTAATCACTTTCTTCTCCGCTGTCTCCTCTCTCCAGCTCATCAAAATTCCAGCGATTTTTGATCAGCAATGCCACTCCTCCACCCCCCCACCTGTTCCCTTTGTCTTTCCTCAGGACTTGGTATCCCATTGGAAAGATGGCATCTGTTATCATACCTGTAAGCTTGGTTTCTGTGAGAGCTATGACGTCCGGTGATGCCTCTTTGACTCTTTCATGCCACTCCTCCCACTTATTTGTTATACCATCAGGGTTTGTGTACCATACCTTCAGTTTCCTTTCCAACACTGTGGTTTGTGGGGCCTGTGAGGGTGGGAGACCTGGTGGCATACTGTGGGATTCTATAGCTCGGTGTTGGGTGGAGGCTGTGGGTATGGATTGTAGTGTGTGTGTTGGGATGGTGTGATAGGTTGTATGGTTCTGAGAACAGTTGTGTGTGTGCTTGCCCTTGCTGTTCTGTTCTGCTCTGACTGATCTCTGCTGGTTCCATCCTTGTCTCTTTTCCTAGCTCCTTTCGCTTTTTTGTCCTCTCCCTCAGCCGCTGTCGTTCTGATTTTGTTCTGTCTCTGTCTAGGAACACCCTCTTGTACTCTTCCGAGTATTTCAATCGTGGTTTCTCTTGGAGGATCCTGTTCTGCACTGTTTCCGTCCTGAGAATCAGCTTGATTGGTCGGTTTCTCCCCTTCGAGTACCCCCCTATTCTCTGAAAATTTACAATCTCGTCCATCTCTTCACCTATTTCCGTGATTATTTTCTCAATCTCCTTACTTTCTTCCTGCTGCCTTTCAGTGTGTGTCCTTTCCTCTCTCTCCTGAAGCCCATGGATGAACACTGATTTTGCCCTTTCCTCCTCCCCTTGCCTCACCCTTTGTGACTCTTGATCCTGCCTGTATGTGGTCAGTTTCTATCTTGATTTTTCCAGTGGCTCTTGATAGCATGGTTGTGCTATCTGCAACCGTCTGCAACCAGCTGTTCTTCCCTTCCACTCCTTGGCTCTTTTTGGCAGGTTGATATGACCTTAGTGTGTGTGTGTGTGTGTGTGTGTGGTGCACAAAACACACACACACACAATACACACACACACACACACACAACACACACACACCACACACACACACACACACACACACACACACATCACCACACACCACACACACACACACACGCGCGCGCGCGCACACACACACATAACAGGAAAGGCACTGCACTGGATAAGAGAATACCTTACAGGGAGGCAACAACGAGTCATGGTACGTGATGAGGTGTCAAAGTGGGCGCCTGTGACAAGCGGGGTTCCACAGGGGTCAGTCCTAGGACCTGTGCTGTTCTTGGTATATGTGAATGACATAACGGAAGAGATAGACTCAGAAGTGTCCTTGTTTGCGGACGATGTGAAGTTAATGAGAAGAATCAAATCGGATGGGGATCAGGCAGGACTACAAAGAGCCCTGGACAGGCTACAACCCTGGTCCAGCAACTGGCTCCTTGAGTTTAACCCGTCAAATGCAAAGTCATGAAGATTGGGGAAGGGCAAAGAAGACCGCAGCACAATTAGTTTTGAGGGCCCAAAGTCTGCAAACCTCACTCAAGGAAAAGATCTGGGGGTGAGTATAAACCGAGCATATCTCCGGGAGGCCACTCAATTAGATAAGTGCTGCAGCATACGGGCGCTGGCAAAACCTACGGATAGTGTTCCGATCCCATCAGTAAGGAGTCGTTCAAGACTCTGTTTACCATTTACGTCGACCCATACTGGAGTATGCAGCACCAGTTTGGAATCCACACCTAGTAAAGCACGTCAAGAAATTAGAGAAAGTGCAAAGGTTTGCAACAAGACTAGTACCAGAGCTACGGGGATTGTCCTAGAAGAAAGGTTGAGGGAAATAGGCCTGACGACACTGGAGGCCAGGAGGATCAGGGGAGACATGAAAAACGACATATAAAATACTGCGCGGAATAGACGAGGTGGACAAAGACGGGATTTTCCCAGAGATGGGACTCAGACAAAAGAGGTCACAATTGGAAGTTGAAGACTCAGATGATTCAAAGGGATGTTAGGAAGTATTTCTTCAGTCATAGAGTAGTCAAGCCGGGGAAAATAGCTAGAAAGTGAAGTAGTGGAGGCGGGGAACCATACCTTTGTTTTAAGGCGAGGTATGATAAAGCTCATGGAGCAGGGAGAGAGAGGACCTAGTAGCAATCAGTGAAGAGGCGGGGCCAGGAGCTATGACTCGACCCCCGCAACACAAATAGGTGAGTACACACACAACACACGCACACACACACTCACACACACGCACACACACACTCAAACACACACACACACACACACACACACACGCACACCCCACGCACACACACACACTCACATCACACACACACAACTCACACATCACACACACACGCACACACACACACGCACACACACACACCCCACACAACAACACACACACGCAACCTCAACTAGGTGAGTACACACACACACACACACACACACACACACCTTGGGGTGACCATAAACCCGAGCACATCACCGGAGGCGCACATCAACCAAATAACTGTGCAGCATACGGGCGCCTGGCAAACCTGAGAGTAGCGTTCCGATACCTTGATAAGGAATCGTTCAAGACACTGTACACTGTGTATGTTAGGCCCATACTGGAGTATGCAGCACCAGTCTGGAACCCACACCTGGTCAAGCACGTCAAGAAGTTAGAGAAAGTAGAAAGGTTGCAACAAGGCTAGTCAGAGCTAGGGGGAATGTCGTACGAGGAAAGGTTGAGGGAAATTGGACTGACGACACTGAGGACAGGAAGGGTCAGGGGAGACATGATAATGAAACAAGATTACTGAGGGGAATAGACAGGTGGACAGGAGATAGGAAGTTCCTGAGAGGGGAACACAGGGACAAGGGGTCACGACTGGGAAGCTAAGCTGAAGACTAGACGAAGTACAAGGGAGTTAGGAAGTATTTCTTCAGTCATAGAGTCGTCAGAAAGTGGAATAGCCTAGAAAGTTGAAGTAGTGGAGCAGGAACCATACATAGTTTTAAGAAGAGAGAGTATGATTAAAGCTCAGGAAGCAGAGAGGGAGAGGACCTAGTAGCGATCAGTGAGGAGGCGGGGGCCAGGAGCTGAGTCTCGTCCCTGCATACCACATTAGGTGAGAACTATTAGGTGAGTACATACAACTCACAAACACAACACACACACACACCACACACACACACAACACACACACACTCACACACACCACACACACACACACCACACACACACACAACACACCACACACACACACACTACACACACACACACACGCCAGGAGGTGCAATTATGATGTATGTTTTCTTTTGTTCATCTATCTAATATTAAACATTACGATTACCATCGATCTTAACATGCTAAAACGAGAGTAATCACCTTTATAATATTAGGATATTTAATTTTCTTCTTTCCCATTTTTCCTTATGTATATATTTATTCTAGTACTACCAATCTTGTTTGGTTTGACCCTCACCTCTACTGCACCTCACTGAAGCAGCTGACGTCAGGTGTGAGTGGCGGTGGACGTCAGGTGTGAGTGGGGTTAGAATTAGCAAGGACAACACCTCTCTCAGTCTTGAGAAGGTCCTCTCTACTTAACTCGTTGACTTTGACTGAAGAAGTTATTCAGCGTATAATATTATCTACTTAGTCACTTGATAAGTAGATTATTCTTGTTAAAACTCTCACCAAGTAAAATCTCTTCAGTGTTAAAGAGACTTCAATTAAGCTTGGATCGTCTCAGCGGTCTTGAGTGACCATGTAAACTTTATCAAATTCATATGTTAAATTCATTCAGTCGGAAATGTAATTGTAAACGATATATAAGTTATAGTCTGTTAAGTGTTATTCTTTATAAATAAAGTACATTTTAAAATACTATATTAGAATTCACCTAAATTAATTTACATTAAAAACAAGTCTTCGTGCAATCTTCTACCCATTCCACCACAATTGTACAAGTCCTTATTCGATTTTCCTTAAGTATATTAGTTATTAAACATCTCCTATATTCCAGGCCCTAATATATTACTATTTCTAAGGTCAATTCGATAATAAATGGGACCTACTGTCGGGAGAGAGGACTGAAACCTTGAAATACCACACCTTTAAGCATTCAGGGACTTATAAATATGGTGAAATTATCCGCCAGGTTTGAAGACCTTACAGTTGTCGACTGAATGCGTTAAAGTTACAAACTTGGTGGCAAATAGCAATATCTATCGGAGTTAAAATACTTCAAACACTACACTGCTGTTACCCTACGGGCTATCATTCGGAATTTACTTTTTTCCAGGAAGCCCCAGGAGAAGACTGGCGAGGAATTATATGATGATGAAAGTCTAATTTCACAAACTTGACCAGCAGTCATTAATTAAATGACATGGAAGTGCCTTCAGTAGTTACTAGGACACATCAACGAGTCCCAAAGACTCCAGACCAAGTTTGGTCTCAAGCTCAGACCATGGGAAACCCTAGACTATCACGGTAGTTACACCAGGAACTAACATTCTCTACGTTTGACGGAACCCAGAGCTCCTGTGAGGAAAAATCAGAGTTTTACCAATGGAACTCCATTCAAATTCTTTACTCCAGAGAAATCCACTTCCTGAACATCGAGAGATTGAACGCTTCTTGTTATTTCCAAATACGAACATTGAAGCCAAACGTAAGCTTCTAACATGGAAGAGGTTTGAAAGAGAATCCATCAGGACGTGATAGACAACTCGACCCAGGAAAAATGCATCTCGATCCGACACCAGAATCGTAGACGTTCAATGTTTCATTCAAGCGGCCGCCATGGTTCCCAGTTTCTGTGAAGAAAACTCGACGCATTTTTGAAGCTTTTGATGAAAGAGCTCAAATTTATGAAGTTAGCCCTGGGAACATTGGGCTGCCATGTACATACTACGATGACGGGGAAAAGACAGGCTTAGCACGTAGTCCTTACCATTCGCCCAGTATCTCACTATGAGCAATAAAAAAAAAACTGTATGGACGCTTACGACTTGTTGCCTGCTAGTTTATCTCGGTCATTCCGGACTTTGAAGCGCAACCACAGCAGTCCCTGGTAGAGTTTGCCGAGGAAAAAAAGGCAGCATTTGAGAGAGGATAGGGGCTTCAATCTGCAATACAGTGGAAAATCCCTTTTCTAAATTGATTTTTAATGAAGAACTTCATCAATTATTTGGACGGACGTACCTACTACTTACCTTATCGAAAGTTCAGCCCCAACGCTATAGAAACTGCTTCGTTAGCTGATCATTATGAGATAGCTCACCAGATGCGGGTAAGTGTAAACTCAAGAGGCTTTGCGGAAAAATCCAAGAAAGATTCGAAGATTGAAAGAGAGCGTATACGGTGCTTTCTCCAAAAATAGGATAGTATTCCAGTTATGGGAAATGTTCGAGTCTAAAATGGAAGTTGTTCCCAACGGATTTGTAATTACTGCACAAATCGGGACATTTGGAAGGAAAAACACAATGTAGGAGGCAAAAATGAACGGAACTATGAAATCCAGGAGATACCTACTCAAGTTGATTTCTCCCAGGTCCATGCTAAAGCCGGGCTGTAGGAACGACTTGATTGTCCCGTCCAGGGCACAACAGACGAGATGATCTACATTCTGAAACTGAGGTAGCGAGACCATGGGACCTTACCTTGCTACAGGAAAAGTCCGCCATCGACGAAAAAAAAAAGGTTTGTTACGTACTACACTCGAGGGAACAGGGAAGTTATCTGTCTTTATTGAGGACAGACGTATTACCCCTTGGATAATCACTCAGACATCCAAGATATAGGGATAGAAGTCTTGTTAGAGGCTTACGGTGGCGCTTAATTAAAGTTACCATTGCATAAAGTGTTTTGGAAATCCACGACTATGTAGGGTTGGATACTGTTGGGCGTATCTAGTAAAGAATCCCCATCAGGTTGTTGGATGTTGATCGGAAATGATGTTCTTCCCACCAGCGTATTTGTTGGTGATAATAACTCTTTCTGAACTCATTATGCTTTAGAAGCATTAAACGATGGTCCCTGCATTATTTCCCTTAAACATTATTACTCTTGCTATGTTCTGCTCCGCAGATTGCTGAAGAGCCATCTAAAAATAAAGGACATGGGTGTTTAGATTTGCTATTTCAGTAATACAATACAAACTGCGATCTTTAAACCTAGTATGCCATGATTAACCCCGAGTGTTCCCGACTGGCAAAGGTCTCGGATGAAATGATCTGATCAGGCTCAAACTTTAGATCAGACTTGAATTCATTGTAGAAGTATAGCAGTTTTTGAGGAGCAGGCCCAAACTATTAGAAAAACTGTTATTTATTACAAGGATGGTCCTTGTGAAAAAGTAGAAATGTAATGGTTCCACAAGGACGTGAGGAGTTTATTAGTATTGCCAACTTCTTTCCGAGACACCACTCTTGAATTTTCTCATATAGTTCCTTAGCGTGGGACATCTTGGAACAAGAAGACTTTTTCTAGGAAAAAATAGTAAAACATTTTTATTGGCCTAGATGGGGAAAAGGTGGAGTATGTAAATATGTTAAAAAATGTCATATTTGCCAGAGAAGGCAGGTAAGCTGCTCATAACCCTCACCCGGCCCCTGATTCTTATTCCCTGCTCGGGAGAATACAAACTTTCTCTTCGTTAATTATTGATTGTGTGGGACCCCTGCAAAGGACCCGTCAAGGGACGGAAAACATATATTTCTTTACAATCATGGATACCTAGTACAAGATTTTCGGGAAGCTATCCCTGTTAGGAAATTTACTTATCGAGGTGTATTGTTCGTTTCATTATTAAAGTTCATTCTCAAGTGGGAATCCCCAGAGAAATTCAGTCAGACAAGGAACGAACTTTACTTTTAAAACTGTTAAGAGATTGCAATTGTCCCACTTGCCGTATTGAATCTTTGTTGTCCACTAGTTATCACCCTCTATCCCAAGGAGATCAGAGCGCTTTCACCAGACTCTAAAATCTATGCTAAGAGCATATTGTGAACAGTTTTTCCCAAGATTGAGGATGAGTTTCGCTCCGTTCGAACTCATCTACGGGCATCAGGTCCGTGGCACAACTAGCAGTATTGAAAGATATTGGGCTGGCAAAGACAAACCTCTACAAAATCATCACCCGCTTGATTCAGGAACGTTTGCCCTTTCACTAGAGCTTAGCCCGCAGGGAAAATTTCGTGCGAATGCTCAAAGGAAATGGAAAAATTTGTACGACAAACGAGCGAAACCCCGTTCATTTCAACCTAAGATTTAAGTAACGGTTCAGTGGGTTAGTTTCCGGTCATGCTCTATTACCTCGTTTACCAAGGTCTTATGAAGTAGTGAGTTATGATGTAAATTATGATAGTTAAGATACCTGGAAAACGGAACAAAGTATTTCCACATAAAGTCACTGAAATCTTATCATTCCAAATACACTACCTACAATTCCATCATTGACCTTATCTACAATCAGAGAAAATACATCATCTGAGAGGTGTTCAAAACAGCGACGCTCACGTAAAAATTTGAGGCTCTACTCATCTTGAATAAATTCTTAAAATTCCTGGGACGATTCAAAAGCAGAATTAAGTATCCTAATATTGAATTATAAAGCTTATTTCGGAGAGTTGTGCTCAAAACTTAATACTCTAGGTATCACGAAGTCGAGCTCCTCGATTCGCGTCCAAGATCAAACAACCAACTGATAGAGTGAGCCAGCTAAATATTAGATGTTGAAGCAAGAGATGACTTTCTTATCGTTACATGCCTGGCCAGAACGATGTAAGAGTCCTTGGGCGTCCACCTTGCCTGTTAGTTCCCAAACCAGGCGGCGGAACATTCGGCATGGTGTACGGACTACCTGTAAGCTAATTCTGTCACATTACCGGACGGTTACCCTCTTCCTCGAATAGACGTCTGATAGAATACCGTCTCCAGCTCTAAATTCATGTGTCGACTTGATTACTGCGAGGGTTTTTCAAAGTCCATCTTGCCTCCAAAGGTTAGAGACAAACAGCCTTTGCAATTTAAGATGGTTTATTCAAGTACAGTGTTTTGCCCTCGGGTTAATGTTAACGGGGCCTCAACATTTCTGAGACTTACGAACGGGCTGACTTCGTACTTTGGGGGGGAAGGCGATGAGGGCTGTCTTGTTGTTTTGGTTGTGTTTTGTGACGCTTGGGTGGAACACATTTTGGACTGGATGCTTTATTAAACTCCCTAGAGCTATATTTCACAGTCAATCATAGCAAAGTGTGCTATTTGGACAAGCCACTATTAAATACTTTAGGTTTTCAAATATGGACAAGGGTAAGTTGTCCCCCTTAACCTTAACGTAAAGGCCATTAATGACTTCCATATTCCAAGCTACTACGAAGATTTTGTCCAAACTTTTCACAATTAAGCTGACCCTCTGACTGGAATTACTAGTCCAGAGTAACCTTTATAGGGAACCTGGAATGTAATCGAGCTTTGAAAAACTAAAACGATACTTACGTCCTGCTCTTCGGTTACAAAGTCCACAATTATCACAATCCCTTTATCTTGAAATGATGCTAGCTGTACGATATATTGGAGCATCTTGCTACAAAAATTCATCAGATACTAAAGTTTTGCATCCCATTTTGCTATTTCTCTCAAAGTTAAAGTCCCATCAAAGAAATTATTCAACTGTTGAAAATGGAACCGAATTAAGCCATGGTAGTTTCTTAAGACGTATTTTTGACGAACGACTTGGGGAAAAAAAATCGCCTTATTAAATATCAATATTTCGAACACAATCCCTTAACATTTATATAAAACAATGAATCAAAGGACATGTCCGGACTTGAGGTGGACTCTCCAGAATTCAGTCATATTCAATCAGGCATTTAGATATAAAAGGTCCGAGGTACGTCTTGTGGCTAGCGAGGGACGTCTAGCGAGGCTGGCAGTCTAGCGAGGGGCAGTCTCAGCGAAGGGGCAGTCTAGCGAGGGGCAGCTAGTGAGGGGCTTCAAGCGAAGGGGCAGTCTAGCCGAGTGGCAGTCTAGCGCAGGGGACAGTCTAGCGAGAGGGCAGTATAGCGAGGGGCAGTCTAGCGAGGGCAGTCTAGTAAGGGGGCACTTAGCGAGAGGCAGTCTAGCGAGGGGCAGTCTAGCGAGGGGCACAGTCTAGGGAGGGGCAGTCTAGCGAGGGGGACAGTTTAGCGAGGGGCAGTTCTAGCGAGGGGCAGTCTAGTGAGGGGCAGTCTAGCGAGGGGCAAGTCTAGCGAGGGGAGTCTAGCGAGGGGGCAGTCTAGAAGGGGCAGTCTAGCAGGGGCAGTATTGCGAGGGGCAGTCTAGCGAGGGGCAGTCTAGCGAGGGGCAGTCTAGCGAGGGGCAGTCTAGCGAGGGGCAGTCTAGCGAGGGGGCGTCTAGTGTGGGGTATGTCTAGCGAGGGGCAGTCAGTGAGGGCAGTCCTAGCGAGAGAAAGTTAGCAGAGCAGGCAGTCTAGCGAGGGGGCGTTTTGTGAGGGGCAGTACAGCGAGAGGCAGGTTAGGACGGGCTCGTCTAGCGAGGACCAGTATTACTGAGGGGTAGTCTAGCGAGGAGCAGTCTAGCGGGGGCAGTCTAACGAGGGGGCAGGCACGTCTAGCGAGTGTCTGTCTAGCGCAATGGGCAGTATAGCGAGGGTAAGTCTTTGAGGGGGAGTCTAAGCGAGGGGCAGTCTAAGCGTTGGGCAGGCTAGCGAGGGGCCAGTAATAGTGTTGGGCAGTCTAGTGAGAAGCAGTCTAGCGAGAAGAGGCAGTCTAGCGAGGGGCAGTATTAGTGAGGGGCAGTACAGGCTAGAGGAGGTTATGGTGAACGGGCACAGTCTAGCGAGGGACCAGGTCTACTGAGGGTAGTCTAGCGAGGAGCGTCTAGCGAGGGGCAGTTATAGAGGGGCATTCTAAGCGAGTGGCAGTTCTAGCGAGGCGGCAGTCTAGCGAGAGGGCAGTCTAGGGAGGGTGAAGTCTAGCGAGTGGCAAACCTACGCGAGGGACAGTTCTAGCGAGGGGCACAGCTAGTGAGGGGCAGTCTTGCGAGAGGCAGTCTAGAGAGGGGGCACAGTCTAGCGAGGGGGGCAGCTTACTAGCGAGGGGGCCAAGCCTAGCGAGGGGCAGTCTAGTGGTGGGAGTTGTCTCAGCGAGGGCGCAGTCTAGCGAGGGACAGTTAGCGATGGGAGGTCTATTGAAGGGGCTGTCCAGCGAGAGAGGCAGATTGGGGTCGGGCAGTCTAGCGAGGGCCAGTCTACTGAGGGTCAGTCTAGCGGAGGGGCAGTCGAGCGCAGTGGCCTGTTAGCGATGGAGCAGTCAGTCTAGGTGGGGCAGCTTAAGCACGGAGCAGTCTAGCTATGGGCAAGTCTAGCGAGGGCCTATACAAGCCTAGCGAGGGGGCAGTCTAGCGAGGGGCAGTTAGCGAGGGGCAGTCTAACGAGGGGCAGTCTTAAGCAGACGGGCAGCTAGCAAGGGGCATTTAAGATATGGGAAGTCTAGCGAGGGGACAGCTGCGAGGGGCAGTCTAGCGAAGGGGGCACAGTCTGCGAACGTGGCAGTCTATCGAGGGGCAGTCTAGCGAGGGGCAGTCTAGCGAGGGGCAATTTAGCGTGGGGCAGTCTAGCACAGGGGCAGTCTTGCTATGGGAAGTCTAGCGAGGGGCAGTCAAGCGAGGGGCAGTCTAGCTGAGGGGCAGCTAGCCGAGGGGAAGTCTAGCGAGGGGCAGTCTATCGAGGCGTTTAGCGCGGGGCACGTTCTAGCGAGGGCAGTTCTAACGAGGGGCAGTTAGCGAGGGGCAGTCTAGCAAGGGGCATTCGAGCTATGGGAAGTCTAGCGGGGGCCAGCCTAGCGAGGGGCGTCTAGCGAGGGGCAGAAACTAGCGAGGGGCAGTTATCGAGGGGCATTTCTAGCGAGGGGCCCACGGGGCAGTCTAGCGAGGGGCCCATTTAGCGAGGGCAGTCTAGCGAGGGCAGCCAAGCTGAGCGGCACAGTATAGCTGTGGGGCAGTCTTACGAGGGGCTTTAAAGCGAAGGGGCAGTCTAGCGAGGGCAGCCATAGAGAAGGGGCAGTCTATCGAAAGGCCAAGTCTAGCGAGGGGCAGCCTAGCCGAGACGGCAGTCCGCGAGGGGAAGTCTGTGAGGGGCAGCCTAGCGAGGGGCAATCTAAGCGAGGGCAGTCTAGCCAGGGCAGGTCAAGCGAGGTGCAGCCTAGCAAGGGGCCAGTCCTGCGAAGAGGCAATCTATCGTGGGGCGGCAGCTAGTGTGGGTCAGTCTAACGATGGGCAGTCAAGCGAGAGGGAAGTCTAGCGAGGGGCTTGGTCTATTGAGCGGGGCAGGCTACGCGAGGGGAAGTCTAGTGAGGGGCAGTCTAGCGAGGGGCAAGTCTATGGAGGGGCAGTTAGTCGAGGGGCCTGTCTAGGGAGGTGGCAGTCTAGGGAGGGCAAGGACCACAGTCTAGGGAGGAGCAGTTACGGAGGGGCGTCTAGGGAGAGGCAGTCTTAGCGAGGGGCAGTTAGGGTGGGGGCACAGTATAGGGAGGGCCACAGACTAGGGAGGGGCAGTCTAGCGAAGGGGCAGTCTAGGGAGGGGCAGTCTAGCGAGGGGCAGTCTAGCCGAGGGCAGTACTAGCGAGGGGACAGTCAAGCGAGGGGCGTCTAGGGAGGGGCAGTCTGGGAGGGGCAGTCCAGGGAGGGGCCCAAGTTCTAGCGAGGGGCAGTCTAGGGAGGGGGCAGTCTAGCGAAGGGGCAATCAAGGGAGGGGCAGTCTAGGGAGGGCCAGTCTAGCGAGGGCTGTCTAGGGAGGGGCAGTCTAGGGAGAGGGCAGTCTAGGGAGGGGGAATTAGTCTAGCTGAAGGGCAGTCTAGCGAGGGGTCAGTTTCTAGCGAGGGGCACCTCTAGGCGGGGCTAGTCTAGGGAGGGGCAGTCTATGGAGGGGCAGTCTTGGGAGGGGCAGTTAGGAGGGCCAGTATAGCGAGGCGGGGTGGCAGTCTAGGAGGGGCCATGGGTCTAGCGAGGGGCAGTCTAGCGAGGGGCAGTCTAGCGAGGGGCACAGCTCTAGCGAGGGGCAGTCTAGCGAGGGAGGGGTCACGTCTAGTGAGGGGCAGTTCCTAGCGAGGGGCAGTCTAGCGAGGGGCAGTCTAGTGAGGGGCAGTCTAGCGAGGGGCAGTAAGCGAGGGGCAGTTAGCGAGGGGAGTCTAGCGAGGGGCAGTCTAGCGAGGGGCAGTCTAGCGAGGGGCACAGTCTAGCGAGGGGCAGTTCCTAGCGAGGGGCAGTCTAGCGAGGGGCAGGCACGTATAGAGAGGGGCAGTCTAGCGAGGGCAGGTCTAGCGGGGACAGTCAAAGCGAGGGGCCACCGTCTAGGGAGGGGCAGTCTAGGGAGGGGCAGTCCAGGGAGGGCACAGTCTCGCGCCAGGGGGGGCAGTCTAGAGGAGGGGCAGTCTAGCGAGGGGCAATCAAGGGTGGGCACTGTCTATGGAGGGGAGCAGCCTAGCGAGGGGCAGTGAAGGGGGCGGGGGGGAGTAAATCTGCCCTGCAACTACAATTGGTAGTAAATTAGGTGAGTAAATCCCCTTCAAACACATACCAGACACATAGGGGCCAAGATACATGGAGGGTAAGTGATGGAGGTGGTACTGGAAAAATTCATGTGCCAACACGAAAAGGGACACTACAAGAGAGAGAGGAGAGGATGAACCAGCAAGGCTGGACTTAGTATTCACCTTGAGTAGTGCAGATATCGAGGACATCAATATAAAAAGACCCTTGGGGCCAGTGCCATGTGGTTTTAAGCTTCGAATACACAGTAGAGCTACAAGTGGAGGGAGATGCAGGAAGGCCAGGACGAATGAAGCCAAACTACAAGAAAGGGGATTTACACAGGAATGAGGAACTTCTGAAGGGGGTTCAGTGGGACAGAGAAATGGCAGGGAACCAGTTAATGAGATGATGGAATATGTAGAAAACAAAATGCAAGGAGGCTGAGGAGAGGTTTTGTACCAAGGGTAACGGAATAATGAAAAAGCCAGGATGAGCCCATGGTTTACAAAAAGGTGCAGGGAGGCAAAAGCCAAGTGTGCTAGGGAATGGAAGAAATATAGAAGGCAAAGGACCCAGGAGAATAAGGATAGCAGTCGTAGACCCAGAAACGAATATGCACAGATAAGAAGAGAGGCCCAAAAGACAATATAAAAACGACATAGCAGCGAAACCCAAATCTGACCCGAAAACTGTTGAACAGCCACATCAGGAGGAAACAACAGTCAAGGACCAGGTAATCAGCGTAAGGAAGGAAGGAGGAGAGACAACAAGAAATGACCGTGAAGTATGTGGGGGAACTCAACAAGTATTAAAAAGAATGTTCAAGAGGAGACAGAAGGGGCTCCAAAAAGACGGAGAGGTGGGGCACACCACCATGTGCTGGGACACATTTGCACACAACCGAGGAAGAAGTGAAGAGGCTTCTGAGTGAGGTAGATACCTCAAAGGCAAGGGGGCCCAGATAACATCTCCATGGGTATTGAGAGAGGGAGCAGGGGGCGCTATGTGTACCTCTAAAAACAATATTCAATACATCTATCGAAACAGGGAGATTGCCTGAGGCATGGAAGACAGCAAATGAAAGTACCAATCTTTTAAAAAAGGAGACAGACATGAAGCATTAAACTACAGACCAGTGTCACTGACTGTATAGTATGCAAAATCATGGAGGAAGATTATCAGGAGAAAAGTGTTGGAATCCCTAGAAAGCAACGATTTTCATCAACAGCAGCCAACATGGTTTCAGGGATGGGAAACCCTTGTGTCACAAACCTATGGAGTTCTATGACATGGTGACAGCAGTAAGACAAGAGAGAGAGGGGTGGGTGGATGGCATTTTCTTGGACTTGCAAGAAGGCGTTTTACACAGGTTCCACAAAAGGGAGATTGGTGAAAAAACTGGAGGACCAAGCAGGGATAACAGGGAAGGCACTCCCAATGGATCAGGGAATATTGTCAGGAAAGACAGCAGCGAGTCATGGTACGTGGCGAGGTGTCAGAGTGGGCACCTGTGACCAGCGGGGTCCCCAGGGGTCAGTTTATAGGGCCCGTGCTGTTTCTGGTATTTGTGAACGACATGACGGAAGGAATAGACTCTGAGGTGTCCCTGTTTGCAGATGACGTGAAGTTGATGAGAATAATTCACTCGATCGAAGACCAGGCAGAACTACAAAGGGATCTGGAAGGCTGCAGCCTGGTCCAGCAATTGGCTCCTGGAGTTCAATCCCACCAAGTGCAAAGTCATGAAAACTGGGGAAGGGCAAAGAAGCCGCAGACGGAGTCAGTCTAGGGGGCCAGAGACTACAAACCTCACTCAAAGGAAAAAGATCTTGGGGTGGAGTATAACACCAGGCACATCTCCTGAAACGCACATCAACCAAATAAAATGCTGCAGCATATGGGGCGCCTAGCAAACCTCAGAACAGCATTCCGACATCTTAATAAGGAATCATTCAGGACCTGTTTCACCGTGTACGTTAGGCCCATATTGGAGTATGCGGCACCAGTTTGGAACCCCACACTAGCCAAGCACGTAAAAAAAACTAGAGAAAGTGCAAAGGTTTGAAAACAAGACTACCCCCCGGGGGACCCCTAAGGGTATGTCCAACGATTTGGGGTTTAAAGGGGAAATAAACCTGACGACACTGGAGGAAGGAGAGATAGGGGGGACTGATAACGACATAAAAAATATGGGGAGGATTTGACAAGGTGGAAAAAAGACAGGATGTTCCAGAGTTTGGGAAACGCAGAAAAAAGGGGCACACATTTGGGAAAGCTAAAGGGACACAGATAAATCACAGGGTGTTGGGGGAAGAAATTTTTCTTCAGCCAAAAAGTAGTCAGAAAGTGGAATATTTTTTTTTTTGGGGAAGCGATGTAGTGGGGGGCAGGATCAATACATAGCTTTAAGCCAGAGGTTGATAAAGCTCACGGCTCAGGGGAGTGCCCTGGGTTAGCGATCAGTGAAGAGGCGGGGCCAGGGAGTTTGGGGACTCGAACCCCCCCAACCCTAAAATAGGTGGTACTTTCCCACACTCACAACACCACACACATACACACTCACATACACACAACCATGCACAGACACACACACAAACACACACACAAAAAGGGGACGGGGAGCTGGGGGACTCGCCCCCCGGGAAAACCTCAACTAGGTGAGTACACAAAATCATACAAACCCCCCAAAAATACACACGCACACATACACACAACTTTTCAAAAACCCCCAACCCACTTTTCACACAAAAACATACCCACACATACACACCACAAAACATTCACACACAAAACACCCCACACATACACGTCACCCCTTACCATTCACACACCCCCAAAACACACCACACACCACACACACAACACCACAAACAAAACCAATACATACACACACCCCATACACACACAGGAGTTTTAAAGGGGAATTTTTTTTCGTAGGTAAGGAAGGAGTGGGGGAAAAAGACAGACAGAAGGGAACACCAGGGGGAATATCCCAACAAGATTTGGGATGACATACGAAAAACCCGAGGGGGAAAGGTGAAAAAGCTGCAAAAAAAAGTGCCCTTTGATAACAAAAAGGCGAGGGAAACCCGGGACGCATCCCCCCATGGGTCCTTAGAAAAGGAGCGAGATGCTGTCCCGTGCCCCCAAACCCCAAAATTTTCTTCAAGCCCTATCTTGAAACGGGGAAAACTACCTGAAAAAATGGAAGACAGAAAATTTTTATTCCCCAAAATTTAAAAAAAAGGAATCAGAAAACGAGGCGAAAACTACAGACCTGTGTCTTGACAAGTATTGTGTGAAAAAAGTCAGGGGAAGAGATAATCAGGGGGGGAGAGTGGGTCGTAAACGGGAAACCGAACAAGATTAAAAAGGGAAAAACCAGCAGGGTTTTCATGGAAAGGGCAAATTTGTATCAAAAAACCCTCCTGGAGTTTTTTTGAAAGGTAACAGAAAGAAAGACACGAGAGGAGGGGGGGGTTTGATTGCTTTTTCCAAGATTTGCGGAAGGCTTTGACACAAGTTCCTAAAAGATTAGTGCAAAAGCGGGATTTCAGGCGCATGAAAAGGGGAGATCACTGCAATGGATCGGGGGAATCCCCCGAAGGGAGGCGGGCAAGGGGTTTTGGTACGTAAAAGAGGTTTTCCGTGGGGGGCCTGTGACGAGGGGCCCCCCACGGGGACCCAGTTCTTAGGACCAGTGCTATTTTTGATATATGCGAACGACTAGGGAAAGGGAATAAAACTCTGAATTTGCCCCTTTTCCCCCCCCCGAATTTGATTTTGAATTTTTGTTAGAAAAATTTAAATCGGATGAGGATGAGGAAGGACTCCCAAAGAGGCCCTAGACGGGTTTGGGAAACTTATGGTCCAGAAAACTGGCTTCTCGAATTCAATCAGCCAAATGCAAAGTCATGAAGATTGGGGGGGGGGAAAAGAAGGCCGCAGACGAGTTTTAGGTTAGGTGGAAAAAGATACAGACTTCCACTGGGAGAAAGACCTCGGGGGTGACCATAAAAACCGAGCACGTAAACCGGGGGGCACAAAAAAAACCAAAAAACTGCTGCAGCAACGGGCCCCTGGCAAACCTGAGAAGGGCGTTCCAAATCCCTTAAAAAGGGAATCGTTAAAAGACACTTTTCACTGTGTATGTTAGGCTCATACGGGAGTATGCAGCACCAGTCGGGAAAACCCACACCTGGTCAAACAGTAAAGGAAGTTTAGAGAAGTAAAAAGGGGTTTTGAAAACAAGGCTAGCCCCCAGAGCTCGGGGGATTGTGTACGAGAAGGTTGACAAAAATTGGGGACTGACGACATGGAGGACAGAAGGGTCAGGGAGACATGATAAGGGATTAAAAAAATATGGGGGGGGAATAGCCCAAGGTGGACAGAGTTAGGATTTTCCCAGAGAGGGGACCATTAACAAATGGTCAAAAAGGGAAGCTGAAGACTCAGACGAGTCATAGGGACGTTAGGAAGTATTTCTTCAGCTTTGAGAAAGTAAAGGAAG
>NC_069423.1:49002543-49053965 GCF_026875155.1 Cherax quadricarinatus | reverse complement strand
AATGATTTGCATACACAAATTTTGGCATTGCCTTTTTCGGTAAGAAGTGTTGTTGCTATTTAAGCCAAATAGCAAGTTATTACTATTCGCTAGATTTATAATATATATATATATATATATATATTATATATATATATATATTATTTATATATATATATTATATATATATATATATTTATATATATATCAATACAGCACTGCGCTAGCCAAGGATTCGAAACCATGTTGTACTGGCTTCCGATTGTAAGCGGAACCACATGACACTTTAAACCACAGACCACACCCTAGAAGAATGGCGTAAGCCAGCACACAGCTGCTTTTGGGCGCCCTATCCGTACGCCCTGGATGGCCGTCCCTACAGCTAGCTGTAAGATGGCTGCGCCATTCTTGTAGGGCTGGGTGGTCCTGTGGTTTTAAAGCGGTCATGTGGTTTCTCGTTACCATGAGAAGCCTGTTCAAACATGGGTTCTAATCCTTGGCTTGGCGCGTGTTGTTTTGATCAATACCACACGTTCGTGGTTACAATAATTTTTTATTGTATATCTATGTATATATATACACTATTCGAGCAGGTACGAATTTTAGATTTAGCATGAATATAGTTAAAAAACTATTAATCATTGAAATCAGAACACATATGAGTACTCCTTTTGTGTCGGTTATAACCTTTACTATTGATGAACTTCACAAATACACAACACGACATTACTTGGTTGTAAATTTTTTTTTTAAGCAAATTCTTTCCGATGAAATAAATAGAAAGAGCTTCGTCAGATCAGCTTCAGTTGGTAAGTGGATATAATTGGTTATTAAAATACCGACACAATGGAATTCAACACAAATGCAGTATATGTGATCCTTTATTGACACGTTTCACCACACAATGGGCTTTTCGAGTCACACACGGTCTATCTGGATCTTCTTCCCTTCAGTTTGGAAGTATTTTATATTAATTTTGAGAAAAAAATTGGATTTCTTCTTCAGAGTAGATTCCAACAATTTTTTTTTAACAGATAATAAAATACTGTATTTCTACAATTTCTGAGTGTGGGCAGCTTATGAGATCCAAACTTTCTCAACTCAACATTTAAAGTGGCTTCAAGCCTTATGTACTACATGTATTTAGAATATTTGCCTCTAAATTTCTCCGATAGATTTTTATTTAATTTTGGCTGTGAATTTCTAATTTACACTTTTATGGAAGAATTTGTGGTTATTAATATCCATATGCGATTTGTGAAAGTTGCTTTTGATTCTCTTCGAACCTATCAAAGGTAATATTTAAATGCTTTACAGCATCATTGTAGCAGCGAGCAGCGAGACACACAACAACCTGTGTTGAATACTGGACACCTTTCTAGTGTTCTATTATTTTTCGAACTTTTTGGTTTTATTTTGCTCATAATCGAGGCCTCTGCCAATATGCTTCAGTATAGCAACAGTTGTGCAGTCACAAGGCCAGAATACTTGGAACACTGGCATGTACAACTGTCCTCTGATGACCAAGTTGTTATATGTACTTGTTCCTACGACCTCTGGAAAATAAGTTGATAACTCCACAACCCTGAGTGACACAGTTTAAACTTACAATAGGTTTCTGTTAGTATGATGGCGGCGCGAGAGTGAATTTCAAGAGTTTAGGTCAGGATTCGCATTTTAATGTGTAAAAGAATATGAGTTTTTATTCCTTCAAATCACGTTAGATTATTTCTGTTTTCCAGTTTTGAGAGGTTTTAAATTTAATGGTGATGTTTTTACAGCCAGATTACAGATTCATTCAGCTTAGTATGCGTGTTTGCAATTTGCACCGCTGCTGATGGTATTTCTAAAACAGAAATTATGATTTTATTTGGTAGGGTTGAGTCTTCCATTGGTCTTCAGTAACTTAAGACAATTTCTTCTCATCGTTTCCAAATATTAATGATGATGTTTCTCTAAGAGCTTGATAACCAAGCAGGTTGATGACCAAGAAGTTGATAACCAAGAAGGGTTGTAACCAAGAAGGTGATACCAAGAAGGTTGATAACAACAGAAGGCTGATAACAAAGAAGGAATGATAACCAGAGGTTGATAACAAGAAGGTTGATAACCAAGAAGGTTGATAACCAAAAAGGCTGATAACCAAGAAGGTTGATAACCAAGAAGGTCCTGGGTCTTTTGCCTTCTGGTTCTTTTTCCAGTATCTAGTGCTATTAGTTTTTGCCCTCCACACCTGCTGGTGAACCATGGGCTAGGGCTCATTCCTGGTCTGTCCATTATTTTGGTACCCTTGAGAACTACTTTCCTCTTCCTCCTTGCATTTTGTTGTTAGTAGTCCATCATTTCGTGTACTGACTTTGTGGTGTGTGTTGTGTGGAGTGGGATTTGTGTGTGTGTGTGTGTGTGTGTGTGTTGTGTGTGTGCGTGTGTGTGTGTGTGTGTTTGTGTGTGCTTGTGTGTGTAGTGCGTTTGTGTGTTGTGTGAGCGTGTGTGTGTGTGCGTGTGTGTGAGCGTGTGTGTTTGTACGTGTGTGTGTGCGTGTGTGAGTGTGTGTGTGTGCGTCGTGTGCGTGTGCGTGTGTTGGTGCGTGTGGAGTGTGTGTGGTGTGTGTGTGTGGGTGTGTGTGTGTGTGTGTGTGTGTGTGTGTGTGTGTGTGTTGTGTGTGTTGTGTGTGCTGGCGCGCGTAAGTGTGATTGTGCGCGTGAGATGTACGCACCTAGGTGTATCACCTAGTTGAGGTTGCTGTGGTCGATTCAAGTCCTGGCCCCGCCTCTTCACTGGTCGCTACTAGGTCCACCACCTTCCTCCCTTGAACCGTGAGCTTTATCATACCTCTGCTTAAAGATATGTTGGATCCTGCATCCAACCTACATCGCTTTCAAACTATTCCACTTCTCACTACTCTGTGGTGAAGAAATACTTCCTAACATCCCTGTGATTCATCAGTGTCTCTCACTTCCTACTATGTCCCTTGTGGCTGCGTCCTCATCTCTGGAAAACATCCTGTTCTTGTCAATTGTCATTCTCCCAGTATTTTGTATGTCGTTATCATTCATCCTATTCTCTCTGATCCTCTAGTATACCTGGCCTGTTGGTGTAGTGTGGAGAGTATACCTGCCTTGTTGGATGTAGAGTGTGGAGAGTTTATACTGCCCTCCTTGGTGTAGTGTGGGAGAGTATACCTGCCTGTTGGTGTAGTGTGTGGAGAGTATACCTGCCTGTTGGTGTAGAGTGTGGAGAGTATACCTGCCTGTTGGTGAAGTGTGTGGAGAGTATACCTGCCTGTTGGTTTTGTAGAGTTGGGGGAGGATACCTGCCTGTTGGTGTAGAGTGTGGAGAGTATACCTGCCTGTTGGTGTAGAGTGTGGAGAGTATAGCTGCCTAAAAAAACCATACCCCCGGCCGGGATTGAACCCGCGGTCGTAGACGTGTCATTACGATTTCTTGAGTCAGTATAGCTGCCTGTTGGTGTAGAGTGTGGGGAGTATACCTGCCTGTTGGTGTAGAGTGTGGAGAGTATACCTGCCTGTTGGTGTAGAGTGTGGAGAGTATACCTGCCTGTGGGTGTAGAGTGTGGAGAGTATACATGCCTGTTGGTGTAGAGTGTGGAGAGTATACCTGCCTGTTGTGTAGATAGAGCGTGGAGGTATACCTGCCTGTTGGTGTAGAGTGTGGGAGTTTATCACTGCCTGTTGGTGTTCAGAGTGGGCTAGAGTATACTGCTGTTGGTGTAGAGTGTGGAGAGTATACCTGCCTGTTGGTGTAGAGTGTGGAGAGTATACCTGCCTGTTGGTGTAGAGTGTGGAGAGTATACCTGCCTGTTGGTGTTGAGGTTGGAGAGTAATCCTGCCTGTTGGTTGTAGAGTGTGGGAGTAGTATTGCTGCCTGTTGGTGTGTAGTGTGGAGAGTAGACCTGCCTGTTGGTGAGTGTGTTGGAGAGTATACCTGCCTTTGGTGTAGAGTGTGGAGAGTATACCTGCTGTTGGTGCCATAGAGTGTGGAGTGTATACCTGTCTGTTGGTGTAGAGTGTGGAAGAGAGTATACTTCCTTTGGCTGTAGAGTGTGGAGCGTATACTGTTCTGTGGGTGTTAGAGTGTGGGGAGTATACTGCCTGTTGGTGTAGAGTGATGGAGAGAATACCTGCCGTTGGTTAGAGAGTGGAGCGTATACCATGCCTATTGGTGTAGAGTGTGGAGAGTATACCTGTCTGTTGGTGTAGAGTGTGGTGAGTTCCTGCCTGTTGGGGTAGAGTGTGGAGGGTATACTGTTGTTGGTGTAGAGTGGGGAGGTATACCTGCTGTTGGTGTCTAAGATGTGGAGAGTATTAACTACTGTTGGTGGGAGTGTGGAGAGTATACTGTCTGTTGGTGTAGAGAGTGGAGAGTATACCTGCTGTGGTTTGTTAAGGTTTGGAGAGTATATCTGCTTTTGGCTGTGAGTTGTGGAGGTATACCTGCCTGTGGTGTAGAGTGTGGAGAGTATACCTGCCTGTTGGTGTAGTGGTAGTGTTGGAGAGTTATTTCGGCCTGGTTGTTGGAGAGGTGGAGAGTATTACCTGCCTGTTGGTTGTTAGTGTGTGGAGAGTATACTGCTGTTGTGTTGATGTGGGAGAGTATAGCTGTATGTTGTGTAGTGTGTGGAGAGTATACCTGCCTGTTGGTGTCAGTTTGTGGAGAGTATACCTGTCTGTTGGTGTAGAGTGTGGGGAGTATACCTGCCTGTTGGTGTAGAGTGTGGAGAGTATACTGCCTGTTGGTGTAGAGTGTGGAGGTATACTGGCCTGTTGGTGATAGAGTGTGGAGCGTATACCTGTCTGTAGGTGTTAGTGTGGAGAGTATACTGCCTGTTGGTGTAGATTTGTGGATGAGTCTGTGGAGAGTATATGTTGTTGGTTAGAGTGTGGGGAGTTCCTGTCTGTGTGTTGAGTGTGCGAGAGTATACCTGCCTGTTGGTGTAGAGTGTGCAGAGTATACCTGCCAGTTGGTGTAGAGTGTGGAGTGAATACCTAGCCTGTTGGTGTAGAAAGGGTTGGGGGGTGGGGAGAGTTTACCTGTAGTTGGTGTAGAGTGTGGGGGTTATACCTGTCCGTTTGGTGTCGAGTGTGGTGGAGTATACTCATTGTTGGTGATAGAGTGTGGAGAGTATCTCGCTTTTGGTTGTAGAGTGTGGAGAGTATACCTGCCTGATGGTTGTAGAGTGCTGGAGTGTTTAAGTGCCTGTTGGTGTAGTGTGTGGAGTGTTTATCTGCCTCGTGGTGTAGAGTGTGGAGAGTATTCCTGCCTGTTGGTGTTGAGTGATGGAGGGTATACCTGCTGTTGGTGTAGAGTGTGGAGGTTATAGCGGCCTGTGTTGGTGTAGAGTGGAGAGAGTATACCTGCTGGTGGTGTAGAGTGTGGGAGTATACCTGTTCTGCTGCCCTGTGTTGAGTGTGGGGAGTATACATGCATGTTGGTGTAGAGTGAGCGAGAGTAGACCTGCCTTGTTGGTGTTGACGTTGTGGGAGTTATACTGCTGTTGTGTACGAGTGTGGAGTGTTTTACCTCTCTGTGGTGTAGAGTGTGGGGAGTATACCTGTCTGTTGGTGTAGAGTGAGGGAGAGTATCCCTGCCTGTTGGTGTAGAGTGTTGCAGAGTATACCTGCCGTGGATGTAGAGTGTGGAGAGTATACCTGCTGTTGGTTGTAGAGTGTGGAGAGTATACCTGTTGTTGGTGTAGTTGGTGTGGGGATATACCTGTCTGTTGGTTGAGTAGGTGTGGAGAGTATACCTGCTTGTTGGTGTTAGAGTGTGGAGAGTATACCTGGCTGTTGGATTGAGATTAGAGTGTGGAGAGTATACCCCCTGTGGTGTAGTGTGTGGGAAGAGTTATTACCTGCCTGTGCGTGTAGTGTGTGGAGAGTATACGGCCTGTTGGTGAGAGTGTGGAGGAGTTTTCCTGCCTGTGGTGTAGAGTGTGGAGAGTATACCTGCCTGTTGGTGTAGATGTGGAGAGTCTATAGCGCTGTTGGTTGTAGAGTGTGGAGAGTTTACCTGCCTTTTGAGCAGAGTGTGGAGTGTGTATACTGCTGTTGGTGTAGAGTGTGGAGAGTATACCTGCCTGTTGTGTAGAGTTTGGAAGAGAGTATACCTGTCTGTTCGGTGTAGAGTTGTGGGGAGTCGTTTTTTTTATACTGCCTGTTGGTTGTTAGAGTGGGAGAGTATACTGCCTGTTGGTGTAGAGTGTGGAGAGTATACCTGCCTGTTGGTGTAGAGTGTGGATGGAGTTTACATGTCTGATGGTGTAGAGTGTGGAAGTAACTGTCTGTTGGGTAGAGTTGGAGAGGTATACCTGTCTGTTGGTGTTGAGTTGTTGGAGGTATACCTGTCTGTTGGTTGTTGTGTGTGGAGAGGTTATACCTGTCTGTAGGTGTAGGTGCGTGGAGAGTATACTGTTGTTGGTGTAGAGTGTGGAGTGTATACCTGTCTGTTGGTGTAGAGTGTGGAGAGTATACTGCCTGTTGGTGTAGAGTGTGGAGTGAAAAACCTGTTGTTGGTGTAGGGTGTGGTGAGTTACCTGCCTGTTGGTGTAGTGTTGGTGTGAGTTATTACCTGTCTGTGGTGTAGAGTGTGGGGACTATTCCCTGGCCTGTTGGTGTAGTGTGTGGAGAGTATACCTGCCGGTTGTGTAGAGAGGTGGGAGAGTATAGCGCCTTTTGGTGTAGAGTTGTGGAGATATACTGCTGTTGGTGTAGAGTTGGAGATATACATGCTTTGGTTGTAGTGTGTGGGTGAGTTATATGACAGTCTCCGCAGGTGTTGTTTTCCGCTTTAAAACCACTTGTTTATGTTTGTATTAATTTGTATGTGTTATTGGTATTGACTTGGTATGTGTATAAGGATGAACCTGGGTGTATGTGATAGTGGCTTGACCTGGTATATGATTATAGGGATGACTCATTTATGATACATGGTTGATCTGGTATTTATATAATACAAGGAGGACCAGGTAGGTAATATATGGATAAACTGGTATGGTATATATGGATGACGGGTTTTTGTCGATAAGGATACCTGGCTTGTGTATATAGGATGACCTGGTTTGCGAATGTATGGTATACCAGCCATGTTGTTATAAGGACACTTGGTATGTGTCATAATTGTTGTCCATGTAAAGGATAATATAAGCTTGACTGGTATGAGATAAAGGATGACCTGTTTGGAATATAAGGATTACCTGGTATGTGAATAAGGAGACTGTATGTGATATAATGATGACCTGGTATGGAATATAAGATGACCTTGTATGGGGATATAAAGTTGTACTTGGTATTGGATATGTGGATGGCCTGTATGGAATATAAGGGTGACCTGTGAGGTATATAACCAATGACTGGTAAGGGATATAAGAGTGAAATGGTACGGGATATAAGGTTGACCTGGTATAGGAATATAAGGATGGCTGGTTATGGGATATAATGTTGACCTGGAATGGGAGATGACAATGGCCTGGCATGGGTATAAGGCTTGATCTGGATGGTGAGATTAGGATGACCGGTGTGGGATTAAAATGAGACTGGTATGGGATATAAGGATGACCTGGTATGGGATATAAGGATGACTGTATGGAATATAAGGATGACCTGGTTTGGGATATAAGGATGGCTTGGTATGAATATAGGTGACCTGGTATGGGATATAAGTTGACCTTTTATGGAATATAAGAATGACCTGTTTGTGAAGAAGGAGGACCTGGTACGGAGTTTAAGGAATGACTGTTGGAATATAAGGATGACCTTGTAAGGATATAAGCTGACTGGTATGGGATATAAGGAAAACTGGTATGGATATAAGGATTACCTGGTATGGAATATTAGAATGGACCAGTTATGCGATATAGGATGACTGGTTGTGATGAATGGTTTGAAAACCCGACTGTTGAAGATTGAGACACTTATGCAGCATATGGGAATCTTATTCTGAAACGTTTCGCCACACAGTGGCTTCATCAGTACAATACAAAGAGAAGGCGTAAGGAGAAGGAGGAGGAAAGAGGTAATACAGTCCTCAGCATGGAGTCGATGTGTTCAGTCCATCAATCTTGGTACATTCTACAAGATTGATGGGCTGAACTACATTCGACTCCTGGCTGAGGGTCTGATTACCTATACTTCCTCCTTCCTTTACGCCTTCCTCTTTGTATTGGAATGAGAAGGCTCACTGTGTGGCGAACGTTCCGGAATAAAGAGTAACATATGTGATAAGTGTCTCATCTTCAAGGAGGACCTGGTTATGGGAATATAAGTGACATGGTAAGGGATATTAAAAATGGACTGATATGGGATATAACAGATGGTCTGCTATGGGATATAAGGATCACTGGGCAGGGTATATGGGATGGCACCTGGTATGGATTTATGGATCCCTGGTCTGGGGTATTGGATGACCTGGTATGGGTATAAGGATCACTGTATGGGATATAAAGGGACTGGTAGGGTTATGGATGACCTGGTATTAGGATATAAGGATCACTTGGTATGGGATATAAGGTGGAACTGGTATGGGATATAAGGATGACTTGGTATATGGGATATAAGGAGACTGGAATGGAATATTAAGGATGACCTGGTGTGGAATATACGGATGATTCTGGTATAGGGATATAGGTGACCTATTATTGGATAATTGTGAAGTGCTCTGGTATGAAATATAAGGGCTGACCTGGTGTGGGATAATAAGGATGGCTTGGATGGAATATAAGGATGGACTGAGTATTATGGGTTATAAGGTTGATCTGGTTTGGGAAATAAGGATGATCTGGTGTTCGATATAGAGATCTGGTGTGTGATAGAAGGATGGCCGGTATGGGATTTAAGGTGACATGGTAAGTGATATAAGGTTTACCTGGTCTTGGCATATAAGGATGAACTGGTGTTTTGATATAAGGTTGACTTGGTAAGGGACAAAGTTTGACCAGTTATGGGATATAAGGATGAAATGGTGTATGATATAAGGAATTGAATTGGTAGGGGATATAAGTTTGACCTGGTATGGGATATAAGGATGACCTGGTATGGCATTGTAAGAATTGGCTGGTATAGCTTATGAGTACTGAACTGGTTTGGCATTTAGAATGTCTGGTATGGCATATGAGAATGACCTGTATGGCATATAAGAATGACCTGGTATTGCTATGAGAATGTCTGGTGATGGCCTATAAGAATGACTGTATGGCATAATAAAGATGTAGGTCACATCAATCTCCAGGACACAACACATGGATAGAGAAAAACGTAGCAACCACGCCTGAGCTGACCAACACATTCGTCTCAAAACTGTTTTTCTTTTCTATCATAATTTATCTCCGGTTGTACTTTGTGGCCAATAGAATTTAACAACAGTTTTTTAAGTATCCTTTACTATAAAATCATCATTAACTATTAAAATTTAAACTCTGCTTCTACAAATATCATTTTCACGTACTTCAATCCATCTTCAATCCATCTTCAACTTCTTTCACCATCCTCAGCTCATCCTTGCTTATCATCAACTCGTCTCTTCCACAATCACTTCCAACCTCAACATTATGTGGGTCTATTTGGATTTGAACAACATTTTGCGTTTTATGTGAATGTGCAATGAGCGTTCTATTCCTGATCACAGTGTAAATTATGTGTTCCCTTTATGATTCAAATTGTCATTAAACTTCTTAAGTCCATATCAACGTACAGATCGCATTTCATGGTTCAACCAGCTTTACGGAAATCATGTCTCAGATCAAGTAACTTGATGGGTTAACAGCAAAACTTCTTACATTTTTACTCCAAGGGTCCCCCACCTTTTTTTACATGGTTACTCACAGGTCGCCCTTAAACCAGGGTCTGCCTTCGACGGCCGGTGAGTATCTTTTTCGTTCTTTCCCAGGTCCGCGTGTCAAGGAGTCCGCTGTTCTCCCCTCAGGCATCCTCCCTTCCCCACTTCCCCAGGGTCTACCAAGACGGCCGGTGAGTATCCTTTTTTCGTTTTCCAGGTCCGCGTGTCCAGGAGACGCCTGTTCCCCTCAGGCATTTCCCTCCTCCCCACTTCCCCTGGGTCTGCCTCGTCGGCCGGTGAGATCCTTTTCGTCTTTCCCAGGTCCCGCGTGTCAGGAGTCCGCCTGTGTCCCTCAGGCATTCTCCTTCCCACTTCCCCAGGGTCGGCCTCGAAGGCCGACGTGAGTATCCTTTTTCGTCTTTACCAGGTCCGCGTGTTCCAGGAGTCCGCTGTGTCCCTCAGTCATTGTCTCATCACCACTTCCCAGGGTCTGCCTCGACGGCGGTGAGTGTCCTTTTTCGTCTCTCCCAGGTCGCGTGTCCAGGAGTCCGCTGCGTCCCCTCAGGCATTCCCCTTCGCAACTTCCCGGGTTTGCCTCGACGGCCGGTGAGGGTTCCTTTTCTGTCTCTCCAGGTCCGCGTGTCAAGGAGTCCGCCTGCGTCCCCTCAGGCATTCTCCTTCCCACTTCCCCAGGGTCTGCCCTCGACGGCCGGTGAGTGTCCTTTTTCGTATCTCCCAGGGCCGCGTGTCCCCCAGGTGTCCTACTGCGTCCCCTCAGGATCCTCCTTCCCCAATTCCCCAGGGTCTGTCTCGACGGCGTTGAGTGGTGTCCTTTTGTCGTCTTTTTTTCTTCCCCCCCAAGGTCCGGTGTCCAGGAGTCCGCCTGCGTCCCCTCAGGCATCCTCCCTTCCCCACTTAACCAAGTGGTCTGCCTCGACGGCGGGAGTGTCCTTTTACGTCTCTCCAGGTCCGCAGTGTCAGGCGTCCGCCCTGTTGTCACCCAGTGCATCTCACTTACCCCACTTCCAGGGGTCTGCTCGACGGCGGTGGGAGTGTCCTTTTTCGTCTTCCCAGGTCCGACGTGTCCAGGAGTCCGCCTGTGTCCCCTCGGAATCCTCCCTTACCCACTTTCCCCAGGGTCTGCCTCGACGGCCGTGAGTGTCTTTTTCGTCTCTACCAGGTCGCGTGTCCAGGAGTCCGCCTGTGTCCAATCAGGCATCTCCTCCTTCTCAACTTACCTCTCGGGTCTGCTCGACAACCAATGAGTTGTCTTTTCGTTCTCCCAGGTCCGAGTGTCCAGGAGTCCGCCTGTTCCCCCTCAGGCATCCTACCCTTCACCCACTTCCCATGGGTCAGGCCTCGACAAACCAGTGAGTGTCTTTTCGTCTCTCCCAGTTTCGGCGTGGTCCGGAGTCGCTGTGTCACCTAAGGCATCCTCTTCCCCACGCCAGGGTCTGCTCGACAACCAAGTGTGTGTCTTTTTTTCGGTCCACCTGTGAGGCCAGGTGCTCCCCCTTCCTCACTTCCCCACACCACCAACTTGCACCCACAGGGTCAGTGGTTCAGGAGTCACTGTGTGAAGGCCAGGTTGCTCCCCTTCCCCACTACCCCCACACCCCAACCTTGCACCCCCCCCCGGGTTGGTGGTTCCGGAGTTCCCTGTGCGAAGGCAGGTGCTCCCCCTTCCCCCACTTCCCCCACACCCCAACCTGGCCACCCCCCCCGGGTCCGTGTTCCAGGAGTCCACTGTGCGAAGGCCAGGTGCTCCCCCTCCCACTTTCCACCAACACCAACTTGCACTTCCACCCCAGGGCTCCGTTGGTTACCAGGTGTCCACCTGGTGTGACGCAGGTGCTCCCCCTCCCCACTACCCCCACACCCCAACCTTGCACACCCCCCCCGGGTCCGTGTGTCCAGGCAGGTCACCTGTGCGAAGGCAGGAGCTCCCTTCCCCACTTCCCCCCAAACCCTAACCTTTGCCCTCCTCACCCCCGGTCCGTGGTTCAGGAGTTCACCTGTGCGAAGGCAGGTGCTCCCCACTTCCACACTTCCCCACACCCCTAACCTTGCAACACCCCCGGGTTCCGTGGTTCCAGGAGTTCACCTGTGCGAAGGCCAGGTGCTCCCCTTCCCCACTTCCCCCCACCCCAACCTTGCACCCCCAGGAGTCGTGGTTTCAGGAGTTCCACTGTGCGAGGTCAGGTGCTACCCCCTTCCCCACTTCCCCCACACCCCAACCTTGCACTCCCCCCCCGGGTACGTGGTTCCCGGAGTCCACTGTGTTGACGCCAGTGCTCCCCTTCCCCACTACCCACACCCAACCTTGCACCCCCCCCCCGGGTGCGTGGTCCAGGAGTTCCACCTGTGACTAACGAAGGCAGGTGGCTCCCCCTTCCCCACTTCCCCCACACCCTAACCTTGCCACACCCCCCCGGGGGGTGGTTCCAGGACGTTCACCTGTGCGAAGAAGGCCATGTGCTCCCCTTCCCCACTTCCCCACATCCAACCCTTGCATCCTCCCACGTGTCCGTCGCGTTCCAGGAGTTCACCTGTGCGAAAGCAGGTGCTCCCCTTCCCCTCTTCCCCACACCCAACCTTGCATCCCCCTGGGTCCGTGGTTCCAGGTGTCCACTGGTGACGCCAGGTGCTCCCCCTCCCCACTTCCCCACACCCCACCTTGCACTCCCCCCGGGTCGTGTTCCAGGGAGGGCCACCTGTGTGACGCCAGGTGCTCACCCCTTCCCCACTCCCCCAACCCCACTTTGCACACCCCACGGGTCCGTTGTTCAGGAGTTCACTGTGCGAAGGCCAGGTGCTCCCTTCCCACTTCCCCCACACTCCATCTTGCACTTCACTCCCACCGGGTCGGGGAATCCAGGAGTTTACATGTGCGTAGCCAGGCGTGCTCCACCTTACCTCTTCCACCACTCCACTACCTTGCTCACCCCCCCCAGGGTCCGTTGGTTCAGGAGTTCACTGTGCGAAAGCCAGGTGCTCCCACTTCCCCACTTCCCCCACCCCAACTTGCTCCCCCCGGGTACTTGGTTTAAGGAGTTCACCTGTGCGAAGGGACAGGTGATCCCCCTTCACCACTACCCCCACTCCCCAACCTTGCACCCCCTCGGTCGTTGTTCTGGAGTCACCTGTGCGATTGCAGCGTCCCCCTCCCCACTTCCCCCACACCCTAACCTTGCACACCCCCCCCCGGGTCCGTGGTGTTCCAGAGTTAACCTGTGCGAAGCCAGGTGCTCCCCTTCCCCACTTCCCCCACACTCCAACCTTGCTCACTCCTCTCCCGGGTCGTGGTCCAGGAGTTCAACTGTGCGAAGGCCAGGTGCTCCCCCTTCCCCACTTCCCCCACATTCCAACTTGCACTCCTCCCCCTGCTCGGTCCGTGGTTACAGGAGTCCAACCTGTGCGATGGCCAGGTGCTCCCATTCCACGTCCCCACACTCCAACCTTGCACCTCACTTCCCCAGGGTCGTGGTGTCCAGGGGCTCCTCCGTGCGAAGGCCAGGTGCTCCTCCCCACTTCCCAGACCCCAACCTTGCACACCCTCGCCTTTCCCAGGTATGTGTCCAGGAATCATCGTGGGCCCAGAATGTTACCCTTCTCACTTCCTTGGGTATCTTCCAGTCTCAGCCTTCCCAGGTTATGTTCCGAAAGTCTGTCAGCCAGCCTCGTGATCTAGCAGTGAAGAACCGAGGCCTATTTGATAGTGGGTCTTCGGTAGAGACTGTCCAGGTGTGTGGAATTACAGGAGGGGACACACAGGAAACTGCGTCCTGTAGTTACACCACCAAGACAGTCTAGAACGTAGGTCAGCCAGACGCAGCCAAGCTACCGTCCAGTTCGCCCACCAAGGCCTGGCCACTTAGTGAAAATTTGGGAGTTCTATTTATATTACACAATTCATCAACATTAAATATAAGTTTCTTTTTGTGCTTAATAAGCAGCTTAAGTGCATTTGTGAATGTTTTGTTGTAATAACTGTAATAAGTATTAAACTTCGTGTTTTTATTTTGTTATTTGTCTTATGTATTTGCAAAACGATCAGTTACAAGCGCCGCTCACAATGTTAATAAGTCACTTTATCTGACTTTTTGGGTTATCCTGGGTAATTTACATATTCGTTAATATGTATGATAGATTGTGTAAGTGTTTTTACATGTACTTGTACCTAAGTAAACTTACTTAACTTACACATACACTTGTTTTTACACTCATTTGCGCATTTCCGTAAACGAAGCTTGTTGGTTCACCATCATTCATACACTCGTAAAACTGCGCACATGAGCACACACACACACACACACACACACACACACACACATACACACGTACTCATATACAACAGGCCTAGTGTCTAATCGACATGTGCCTAGGACAAAATGGTAACTAACACACACACACACACACCACACACACACCACACACACACACACACACACACACACATGTATAAAACACACTCACTGCCTCTTACGCTAATATGTATGTAATCAGAAGCGTTGTGGCCAGACTGTGGCAGCAGCGTCTGGGTAATTATGGTACTCCCATCCAGTCACTCTACGCACTGCCTTCTTTTTTTTTTTTTGGTTTATTTTCGTGTATGTTTTATATTTTAAATAGCTTAAATTTTATAATAAATAAAATATATAAAAGTTCGCATGCATTTTTCTGTGTTTACAATTTATCATTAATAACCAAAGAAAGAAGCTAGTGTTGTCACCTGCCGAGGAGTCCCGTCTTGTCAAGGTTATACACACACAGAGATGACTTTCTAACCTGCCGAGGAGTCCCGTCATATCAAGGTTAAACACACACAGAGATGACTTTCTAACCTGCCGAGGAGTCCCGTCATATCAAGGTTAAACACAAACACACAGAGATGACTTCTAACATGCGAGGAATCCCGTCAAATACAAGGTTAAACACAAACACAGAGATGAACTTTCTAACCTGCCGAGGAAGTCCCGTCTTGGGCAAGGTTAATACTCATCACAGAGATTAACTTTCTAACCTGCCAGAGAGGCCCTCTTGTCAAGGCTTATAACACACACTGAAGACAATACTGTTCTAACCTGCCGAGGAGTCCCGTCTTGTCAAGGTTTATACACACACCGAGATGACTTTCTAACCTCCGAGGGGGGGGGGGGGAGTCCCGTCATTGTACAAGGTCTACTAAACACACACAGCGAGATGACTTTCTAACCTGCCGAGCGAATCCCCCTCATATCAAAGGTAAAACACACACAACAGAGATTGAACTTTCAACCCTCTGCGAGAGTCCCGTTCATATCAAGGTTACACACACACAAGAAAACAATACTTCTTCTAACCTGCCGAGAAACCCGTCTAATCAAGGTTTAAAACAACACAGAGATGAACTATCTAACCTGCCGAGGAGTACCGCTCCATATCAAGGTTACACACACACAGAGATACTTTTCTAACCTGCCGAGGCACCCGCTCATATCAAGGTTATACACCACCCTGACGATGACTTCTACCTGGCTACATGACAGTCCCGTCATATCATGTTATACCACACTAGAGATGACTTTCTACCTGAAGCGATGAGTCCCGTCATATACAAGGTTATCACACACACTGAGATGACTTCTACCTGCGGCTATAGTCCCGTCCATATCAAGGTTATACCACACTGAGATCACTCTATCTAACCTGGCTATAGCTCCCGTCATCTATCAAAGGTATACACACCCTGAAATACTTTCTACCTGGCTTGAGTTCCCGTCATTTCATGGTTATACACACACTGAGATGACTTATCTACCTGTCTCTGAGTCCCGTCAGATCAAGGTTTTACACACACTGAGATGAACTTCTCTACCTGCATAGTCCCGTCATATCAAAGGTTAATACACACACACTGAGCATGACTTTCCTTTCTACCTGGCTATGAGTCCCGTCCATATCAATCAAGGTTATACACACACTGAGATCGAATTTTCTACCAGGCTGTGAGTCCCGTTCATATCAAGGTTATCACACCACACGGAGATTACTTTCTACCTGCCTATCGAGATCCCGTCATATCAAAGGTTATACACAACACTGAGATGCTTTCTACCTGCTATGAGTCAACGTCATATCACAGGTTTATTACTCACACTGCGAGATCTGACTTTCTACCTGGCTATGAGTCCCGTCATAATCAACGGTATATCACACACTGAGGATGACTTTCAACCTGCTATGAGTCCCGTCATATACAAGGTTATACAACACACTGACACGCATGACTTTCTGCCAGAGAGG
The DNA here is from genome assembly GCF_026875155.1 of Cherax quadricarinatus. NCBI lineage: Eukaryota > Metazoa > Arthropoda > Malacostraca > Decapoda > Parastacidae > Cherax > Cherax quadricarinatus. Next base: position 49,037,912 of record NC_069423.1, on the reverse strand, counting down.
CTATGAGTCCCGTCATATCACAAGGTATACACCACTGAACATGACTTTCTACCTGGCTAAGAGTCCCGTCATATCAAGGTATAACACACACTGAGAATGACTGATCTACCTGGCATATGAGTCCCCGTCATACAAGGTTATAACACACACTGAGATGACTTTCTAAACCTGGCTATGAAGTCCCGTCATACAAGTTATACACCCACGGAGAAAGACTATTCTCATCATTAAATATTTAGTGGCAGAAATGTTTTCTATTGTGTAGACACAGCGCAACTTGATAAACTAGTGTGTGTCTGTGATTGTGTGTGTGGGTGTGTGTTGTGTGTGTGTGTGAGTGCTGTGAGTGTGTGGTGTGTGGTGTGTGGTGTGAGTGTGTATTGTGTGTAGAGTGTTTGTGGTGTGTGGTGTTGTGTGTGTGTGTATTTGTGTGTGTGTGTGTGTGTTTTGATGTGTTGTGTGTTCGCGTGTGTGTGTGCTCGTGGTGTGTGTTGTGTGTGTGTGTGTGTGTGTGTTGGTGTGTGTGTGTGTGTGTGCGTGTTGGTGATGAGTGTGCGAAGTGTCTGTGAGAGTGTTGTGTGGTGTGATGTGTGTGTGTGTGAGTGTTGTGTGTGGTTGTGTGTGTTTTGTGTGTGTGAAAGACGAAGTATGGTGGTACTGCCAAAAGAAGGAAAAACAGTGTGTATCAAAGAGGAAAACAGTTTATCAAAGAGGAAACAGTGTGTATCAAAGAGGACAAGTGTGTATTATCAAAAGAAGGAAATAGTGTGCTATCAAATAGACATAGTGTGTATCAAAGAGTAAACAGTGTGTAAATCAACAGAGGAATAGAGTGTGTATCAAAGAGGAAACCAGTGTGTATTACAAAGAAGAAATTAGGTGTGCACAAAGAGAAAATAGTGTGTTTCAAAGAGGAAAATAGTGTGTATCAAAAGAGGAAGTATGTGTATCAAAGAGGCAATAGTGTGTATCAAAAGATGAAACCAGTGTGTATCCAAGAGGAAATAGTGTGTATCAAGAGGCAAATAGATGTGGTATCAAAGAGGCGAAATAGTGTGGTTTCAAAGACCGAAAACAGTGGTTATACAACAGAGGAAAATAGTGTGTAACAAAGAGGAAATATGTGTATCAAAGAGGAAACAAGTGTGTATCAAGAGGAAAATAGTTGTATCAAAAAGAAGGAAACATTGTGTATCAAAGAGGAAATAGTGTGTAATCAAAGAGGAAATAGTGTGTATCAAAGAGGAAATAGTGTGTATCAAAGAGGAAACACGTGTTATCAAAAGGAATAGTGTGTATCAAGAGGAAGTAGTGTCTGTACATCAAAGAGGAAACAGTGTGTATCAAAAGACGGAAATAGTGTGCGTATCAAAGAGGAAATAGTGTGTATCAAAGAGGAAAATAGTGTGTATCAAAGAGGAAATAGTTGTGTAACAAAGAGGAAATAGTGTGTATCCAAAGAGGAAGTAGTGTGTATCAAAAGAAAGAAATAGTGTGGTGATCAAAGAGGAAACTAGTGTCGTTCAAAGAGGAACTAGTGGTATCAAATAGGAACTAGGTGGTATCAAAGAGGAAGTAGTGTGTATCACTCAAAAGTGGAAAATAGTGTGTATCCAAAGAGAGAAATAGTGTGTAATCAAAGAGAAAATAGAGTGTAGTCAAAGAGGAACATAGTGGGGTCGAATCACAACTGGTTTTCGAAATTAACTGTGTTAAGTCAAAACAGTTGTGAGTCACCTGAATCGAAACTAGCAACACAATCAAATCACAAATGAATTAATGTCAAAACAATTCCCAGGTAGACTTGACCTGGTGAAAACAAACCTGCTCTTATCTCCCGAATATCACAACCAGTCCACCAAGTTTCTTCCTGGGTGAACAAACCTGCTTATCTCCACGATGATCACAACTAGTCCCCCATGATCTCTTTCTCTTCCTGGTGAACAAACCTGCTTTTATCTCCCGATGATTCACAACCACTCCACCACAGTTTCTTAATCCATGGTGCGAACAAACCTGCACTATATCGTCCCCGATGATACACAACTAGTCCACCATTTTTTCTTCTCCTGGTGAACAAACCTGCTTTAATCCTTCCCGATGATCACAACCAGACCACCAAGTCTTCCATCTTCCTGGTGAACAAACCTGCTTAATGCTCCCGATGATCACAACTATCCACCATGTTTTCTTCCTGGTGAACAAACCTTCTTTATCTCCCGAAGATCACAACCAGTCCACATGTTTCACTGTTCTTGACAAACCTGCTTTATCTCCCGACTTATCACAACCAGTCCACAGCCCAAGTTTCTTCCTGGTGACCAAACCTGCTTCTACTCTCCCGCGATGATCACCATCATCCACCAAGTTTCTTCCTGGTGAACAACATCTGCTTTATCTCCGATGATCACCAACCAGTCCCACCATGTTTCTAACCTGGTGAACAAACCACCTAATCTTCCGATGCTCACAGACCCGTCCCACCATGTCTTCTATCTTCTTTAATCTTTCTGTTATAAGTTATGCATAGTTATGTTTTTGTTTATGATACAACTACAAATAACACACCAGAATATCAGCAAAATAACATTGCTGAGCAAATAGTGCAAACTTCCACGCACATTCGATTTTCTCAGGCGAATTTTCACAGTGGTTTATTTTTCGAGCATATTTGTAATCTCAAACCTGTACCAGAATAATATAATTACTTTTCCAGATCATATGTGGTAATGGACTGTACTAGGTCAAGTGGTGGTGGTGGTGAGGTAAACAATATACACAGCTTCAAGAACTGGATATGATCAGTCCCTAAAGAATAGAATCGCGACACAAAATCGGTAAAATAAATTTGGGAACAGCAGGTCCCGCGGCTATGAAACAACCACTGAAAACAATAATTTTTATAAAGTAATTAGAACTGACACCTTTACCATACACAAATGTTGTACCCTGAGTACTTGTTGTCCTTGACTCCAGCAGAATTAAATTTTTATGTACCAGTGTTGTGTCATGTACCAGTGTTGTTCATGTACCAGTGTTGTTACATGTACCAGTGTTGTTTCATGTTTGTGTTGTTCCTGTTGTGTTGTTCATCAGTGTTGGTTCAGTTTGAGTAGTTTGTCATGTTGGTGTTGTTCATGTGGTAGATATGTTCATGTTGGTAGTTGTTCATGTGCTGTGTTCATGTTGGGTTGTATCCAATGTATGGTGTCGTTCATGTTGGGTTGATTCATGTCAGTGTATGTTCATAGTCGGATGTTGTCTTCTTTACAGTGTTAATTCATAGTCAGTCTTCTGTTCATGTCAGTGTTGTCTCACGTCGGTGATTCATGTACAAACACTGAACTGTTAAGTTAAAGACGAATATCCTATTGTTCTTGGTCTGCGTTTCATTCCATCAAAGTGAACATAAAATGTTGTTCTTGTATGTTTATCATTCATACATAGTGAACATGGAATGTATTAGTATTCTTGTATGTGGACATTGCATCATCGTGAACATGAATGTGTTCTTGGGTGATGATACCAAGATTACTCAGGATATTCATAATGTATAGAGATGCCAAATATTCATAAATCACATGTCATCTATTTAAACTATTACATTAATAACATACATAAATAACCCGCACATACGAGACAGACTCGTAGGAAATACTCTTTCAGTAATTTTGAACCTTAACTAGTAACAAGGAAACTTAAAAGTTTAATAATGACGATGACAATATAATCACGAAGGAACTACGATCCTGACACCAATCTTTCCAGTGGTATCCCGTGTGGGTGGTGTCTGTGTGCTGTCTGTGTGTGTGTGTTGTTGTGTGTGTGTGTGTGTGTGTGTGGTGTGTGCATGGAGCGTAGAGACGAAGAGAGTGAGGTGTAGGTGCGTGTGATTTGTTTAATATAATCAGTAAATACCGAAAGGAGAGACTAAATGACATTTTAACAAAAACGATGTATGTAAAGGAACTACCGATGAATTGTGTTTGACTTTGTGTGTTATCTTTATTCGTGCTTCCTGTATGTATGGGATGTGTGTGTAAGGATTTGTAAGCAGGAAATACCAGCCTTTAGTGAATAAAAGAGGCGTGTGCTTGAGAACCTTATTGTACCATGCCAAAAAAAGATCAACAACAAGAAAAAACGATAACACCATAACAATAATTACAGTTATCGTGCACGGGAAACACAAAGCGTTCACACACACACACTATATTTACGCACAAAAAAACGCTAAACAATAACAATTATTCGGAATAAATAATTTAAAAATGTAATAATGACAAGAGTACGAGATATTAATATAATATATGTACCAGAATTTCAATGAGCTGCCCGTTCTTGTGGACGCACCTGCTGAAAGACATATCTCTCCTGTCACAGTAGTCACGTTCGAGTACTGTACGCAGGTGGCGATTCATTACAGAGCCCCAGATTATCTGCGTGTCCATCCTCTGTAATCTACAAACGTCTTCCTCTTTATACAGGAATCTTATCATATCACTTGTGTAGTACTATCATATATGGACAGTGCTCAAGGCTGGCTAAAAACCGCTGACCTCAGACGAAGTGGTGAAGGGTGTAAGGATGCAACACTTGACCTACGGACCAGCGGTAGATACTTATCTGACCCTGGGAGGTGGTGAAAATGTGAACCTGGAACCACACGGACCTGAGGTGGGACTTGCCTAGAACAATCAGGAAAGTGCGAGTGAAGGGTGTTTGGATGAACATTGGAACCACGAACCATGGTTTGGACTGCTGCTCTTGGGGGTGGGAGTGAGTTAAAGCGCCAACCAAAATACGAAGTGTTTCCCAGGGTTTCAGAGGAAGGAAGAACATCCGGGGCCACGGATAGATTACGCTGTACACATGAAACACTGGGCGAAGTTAGGATACGAATAAGGAACAGGCAGTGGGGAAGGAGAATAACCTGAGGTGACACAGATGGCGACCCTCCTGGACACAATGGAAACCTGGAAGGTAAGGATAGAATAGCGCGCAGGAAAGTGGGGATGGGAAATAATCTGAGGGGACACATATGGCCTCCAGGACACATGAACCTGGGGAAGTAGGATAGAATACAGGAGAGGAAGTGGGGAAGCGGAGGAGAATAACGGAGGGGACTCAAGATGACTCCTATGACACATGACACCCATGGAGCAAGTAAGGACATAGAAACAGGGCAGGAATGGGGCAAGGGAGAAATATCTGAGGGGACAAAGATGGACTCCTGGCCACCTGAACCTGAGGGAAGGTAGGAAGTACATACGACAGGAGAATGGGGAAGCGGAGAATATCTGAGGGGACACAGATGGACTCCTGGACACATGAACCTGGAGAAGTAGGATAGAAATAGGGCAGGAAAGTGGGAAGGAGAATATCTGAGGGGACCACAGATTCGACTCCTGGACACATGAAACCTGGGGAAGGTAGGATAGAATAGGGCATAAAGATGGGGAAAGGGAGAATATCTGAGGGGACACCAGATGGACTCCTGGACACATGAACCTGGGATAAGGTAGGATAGAACAGGACGAAGTGGGGAAGGGACGAATATCTGAGGGACACACAGATGGCGACTCCTGGACGCATAACCTGGAAGGGTAGGAATAGAATAGGACAGGAAGTGGAGAAGGAAGAATATCAGAGGGACAATCAGACATGGACACCTGGACAATCATGAACAATGGAGGAAGGTAGATAGGAATCGGCAGGAAGTGGGAAAGGAGAAATATCTGAGGGAGACACAAGAACCATGGGAAGGATAGTATAGTATAGGACCGTAAAAGAGCGAGGTGGGAAGGCGAGAATATCTCGAGGGGACACAGATGGACTTCCTGGACACATGAAACCTTGGGCGAAGGCTAGGATAGAATACGGGCAGGAAGTGGGAAGGGATGAATATCAGGGGACACAGATGGACTCCTGGACACATGAACCTGGGGACGAGGTAAGGCGAAAGTCAAGGACAGGAAGTTGGGGAAGGGAAATATCTGAGGGGACACAAGATAGGACTTACCTGGACACAAGCAACCTGGGGACGGTAGGATAGAATAGGCAGGAAGGTGGGAGACAGGGAAATATCTGAGGGGACACAGATGGCGACTCCTGGACACATGAACCAGTGGAAAAGAGTAGATAGAATAGGCAGGAAGCTGGGGATGAGAATATCTAGAGTGGGACACAGCAGATGGACTCCTGGACACATGAACCTGGCGGAAAGGTAGGATAGAATAGGGCAGGAAGTGGGGAAGCGGAAATATACTGAGGCGGACACAGATGACTCCTGGACACATATAAAACCACTTTGGAAGGTAGGCGACAGTATAGGACAGAAGTGCGGGGAAGGAAATATCTGAGGGACACCAGATGGACTCCTGACACACATGAACCTGGGGGAAGGTAGTATAAGGAAGTGGGGAAGGCGGAGAATAACCCCTGAGGGGAGATACAGATGGACTCCCTGAACACATGAACCTGGGCGGAAGGTAGAAAACGTATAAGCAGAGAAGACGGGAGGGAGAATATCTGAGGGACACAAAGTTTGACTCCTGGACACCAGAACCGGGAAGTGTAAGATATATAGGCGACAGGAATGTGAAGAAGAATATCTGAGGGATACAGATAGACTTTCTGGATCAACAAATGAACCTTGGAAAACTTAGCATGCAGAGTAATGAGATAAGGGGACACATGAACCCGGCGCAGGAAAGCATCAAAAACTGGCCTCCAATGACAAACTAATAAGAAAAAAATAATTAATAATAATTATCATAATGCGAATGATCGCGAACCTAGAGAACGTTTCCATTACACCATGCTGTTCCCTGTTTCACTTAGCATTAAGTAGCACCTTGGTCGTGTTCTATATAGTTTATGTGGTTTTCTATTAACATTATGTCAGTATGTCAACGCCAGACACTGTACTTGCCAGGAAAGTGAGATAATATTTTATTATAATAACTCATACTATCAGAGATTCATCAAATAAAAGAGCTAACTTAATACGTGAGGCCTTTCGCTCTATCAACATAATTGACATCACTCATCGTTATTTAAGACTCAATGACATCACTCATAGTTATCTAACACTCAGTGACATCACTTATCGTTATCTTAGACTCAGTGACATCGTTGTGTAAATATATCAGAAGAGTGATTATTTAGTTATGGAACTGATCCCAACGATTCCAAGTGTTTTTTACATTTTACTATAGAGACAAGTTTGCGCACAGTCTAAACTTAATGGGTAATATCTTGTCCGTAAGATGCATCAACCATTACGTATTGACGACGTTCAGAAGAGGAAGACTTAATTATTTTTAAAGTAAAAGCACTTAAAGGTTTCTCTTCAGGAAATCCTGATAGAGTAACTGGTGAGTGGACCGTAAAGACGCCACTGATGACTGGGTCTGGTAACCCAGAACTAACTTTGACGTTGACAATATCATCAAACTTTTAATTTTTTTTATCCCAAAAGTGGGGCCCTTTGGTTTTCTCAGCGTGGGAAAAACAACATATATCGAAAATTTGTGAGGGGGTTGTTTTAATGATTTAATTACACCCAAATAAATTTTCAGTTTTTAAAATTGAGGAGAAAAAAACAACACTTTACCCCCCGATAAAAATTCCAACTTAATTTCCAAACCCTTTCCTACCTTCTTTTTTATTTTTTTTTTTTTTTTTTGTTTTTGGGGGGGGAGGTTGCTTGTTTTTATTTTTTGGGGTTTTTTTCATAAAATTTTTATTAGGGAATATGTTCCCTTTTTTGTTAATAAGCTATTAACTTTAAACATGGAGAAAAAATGCTATACAAAAACCGATAGGGACGGAAAAAAATATTCACATGCAATTAATGCATTTTTATTGACAAACGTTTCGCCCATTGTTGCGCCGTTACAAACCCTCTTTCCCTTTTCCTTTTTTATTAGCAAAATTTGGGAAATAAACGCCCTTGTATTATTATTACTTGTTTGTCCCAATTATTTCTGTATGGGCCCAAAATATGTATTTATATCTCGCTTTTATTGTGTAGTTTTATTAGGGTTCTGTTTTATGTAAAGGTTTTTGGTTAATATAAAATAATCCAACAAAAAAAAAGTATGGCTGAAAATAGTTTTTTTGCTGTTTTTTACCCCCCCCCCCCCAAAATGTATTTTTGGGTTAGGTGTTTCCCGGGGAAACGTGTCACGTGCCCTACCCAACGCCCAAACTAGGTTGTTTTTTTGGGCAGAGGAATTTACCACCGACTAGTTAACACTCCTTCACGGGTCTTTTTTGAAGTTTTTAATTGCTTTTCCCTTTCACCATAGTATATTCGGGGAAAAATACTTGCCCCTCTATCTGATTCCTTAGTTTTTAAAACTAGTTAATTATAGAAAAAAAAGATTGTTTTTGTGTAATTAGTTGATTTAAGTTCTTTGGGGAAAAAAAAGTTTTAAGACTTTCATACGGGAAAATAGGGTTTTAAAAAGTTTTCCCGGGTTGTATTACTTTTTTAAACAGAAAAAACAGAAAAGTAAAAATTTTACATGCCTGACATTTTATAATATCTATAAAATTTATTTTTTTTAAAACTAGATTGTACTTAAAATTTTTTTTCCACCCCAAATTTCGGGGGTCAAAAATTGTTACCCCCTGAATCCCACACAGGGGACTTTATCAAGTCAAACAGCTTTACCTGAAAAATAGTGACTTTAAAGGGGAAGGGGGGGGAGAGTTGATTGCTGAAAAGTTTTGGGTTTGAGGCGACCCACCCCGGGATAGGCCCAAAAGTTTGTTGTGGTTTTGGAAAAAAGTTTTAAGAAATTTCCTGGCAAGAGGTTTTAGCACGATCTTCTCAATTTTACTCGCCAAAAAGACCAAAACCCAAACGTGGTGTAATTTATAACTTCTTTTAAATTTTGCCTTCTAATCTGTAGTAGTGGGAAATTTCCCTTGGGGGAAAATGCTCTTTCAAATTTAACAAGTATTTTCTAACTTCCCCTATTCTCATCACTTCATTATAGCTGCCGGGGCACTGTAGACGTGTAGACAAATAAAGCAGACACTTGCAGAACACTGTTGGGCACTGTAGACACTGCAGACACTGGACTATAACATCAACTCATACACAGATAAAACCCCCACATAGCAGAGAGGAAAAAAATTTTGAAAAGAGTTTAGTTTAGTAAAAATATTATAAAGGGGAGGAGGACAGCGAAAGGGAAAAAAGAGACGAGGAAAAAAAATAGGGGAAGGGTTTTAATGTGGTTGAAAAATTTTTTTTTTTGTAGAAAGAAGGAGGAATTTTTGCCACAAAAAAAAAGGAAGTGAAAAGGGGACAATAGTAGTAGTAATAGTAGAAAAATAGAAGCAAAAATAATTTGTAAAGGAAGGGTTTGTTAGTACAAGTGAAATGGGGTTTTAGTCTAAGGACAAGAAAAAGGGAGCACTGCAGGAGGCTTAGGACCCCACTAGGGGAAGGCCCCCTCCCCGGGAGGAGAGCTTAGGACCACTAGGGGGCATGCAGGCGAGCCCTTTGGACCCCCTAGGGAAACACTGAGGAGAGCTTAGGACCCACTAGGAGCACTGCAGGAGAGCTTAGGACCCACTAGGAGCACTGCAGGAGAGCTTAGGACCCACTAGGAGCACTGCAGGAGAGCTTAGGACCCACTAGGGGTAGGACCAAAAACGCGGGATAGTGGGAAACTGAAGGACAGAGCACACTGGCAGAAAAATGAAAAAAAGGAATATGAAAAAGATGAAAGGAGAAAAGGTAGGGAGAGAAGAAAGGATCATGTCAAGTCACGAGTGTTCTGAAGTTTGGAACATTTGACAATGTAAGGAGAAACGAAGACATCTACAGAGACAAAACCAGCATTAAGATTCATAAATGGAAAACTGTGTATATAGAGATGCTTCAACAAGACGACGGTTGTGAAGGCTAGAAGTAGAATAAACACTTTGGTAGAGGACCAGTCAGTAGGATGACCGCGATTTTTTGTACTCTTTAATTAAGTCTGTCAGAAAGAGAGTGGCCGTTTCTTCATTTTTTCTCTCTATGTGTTCTGTGTTGATGACACCCTTCATCATTCTGGTGTTCCCTTACTGATAGCTCTGTCATGAGAATACTTCTTAACATCCCTGTGATTCATCTGAGTCTTCAGCTTCAGTTGTGGCCACCTTGTTGCTTGTGCCCATCTCTGGAAATTCTGTCTTGTCACTCTGTCAATTCCTCTCAGTTTCATTCATGTCGTTTTATGATGCCCACCCTATTGTATCTTCTTGTCCTCCATTTGTAGTCGTCAGGTCGATTCCCTTACCTCTCTTCGCAGGACAGTCCCTTAGCTCCGAGACTAGTCTTGTTATCTAGCTTGGCTAGGTGTGGGTTCCAAAGTGGAGTGTGTGTGGAGATGTGTGTGTGTGTGTGTGTGTGTGTGTGTGTGTGTGTGGTGTGTGTGTTGTGTGTGTGTGGTGTGTGTGTGTGTGTGTGTGTGTGTGTGTATTGTGTGTGTATGTGTGTATGTGTGTGTGTGTGTGTGTGTGTGGTGTGTGTGTGTTGTGTGTGTGTGTGTGTGTGTGTGTGTGTGTGTGTGTGTGTGTGTGTGTGTGTGTGTGTGTGCGCTCACATATTTGTACTCACCTATTTGTGGTTTCAGGGGTCGAGTCTTAGCTCCTGGCCCCTCCTCTTCACCGGTTGCTACTGGCTCCTCTCTCTCCCCGATCCATGAGCTTTATCAAACCTCGTCTTAAAACTATGTATGGTTCCTGCCTCCACTACATCACTTTCTAGGTTATTCCACTGCCTGACAACTCTATGACTGAAGAAATACATCCTAATATCTCTCTGACTCATCTGTGTCTGCAACTTCCAATTGTAACCTCTTGTTTCTGTGTCCCCTCCCTGGAACATCCCGTCTTTGTCCACCTTGTCTATTCCGCGCAGTATTTTATATGTCGTTATCATGTCTTCCCTGACCCTCCTGTCCTCTAGTGTCGTCAGGCCGATTTCCCTTAACCTTTCTTCATAGGACATTCCCCTTAACTCTGGAACTAACCTTGTCGCAAACCTTTGCACTTTCTCTAGTTTCTTGACGTGCTTTATCAAGTGCGGGTTCCAAACAGGTGCTGCATACTCCAGTATGGGCCTGACGTACACGGTGTACAGTGTCTTGAACGATTCCTTATTAAGGTATCGGAACGCTGTTCTCAGGTTTGCCAGGCGCCCATATGCTGCAGCAGTTACCTGGTTGATGTGTGCTTCCGGAGACATGCTCGGTGTTATACTCACTCCAAGATCTTTCTCCTTGAGCGAGGTTGCTGCTTTGGCCACCTAGCCTATACTCCTGTCTGCGGTCTCTGTGCCCTTCCCCTATCTTCATGACTTTGGCATTTGCGGATTAAATAAGAGAAGCCTAGGTTGCTGGACCAGGTGTCCATCCTGTCCCAGGTACTCATTGAAAGTCCTGCCAGGTCCCTCATCTGATTTTAATTCCTCAGCAATATCTTCACATCATCTGCGAACTAGGGACACTAGTTCTGAGTCTAACCCGTCCATCATGTCTTTCACATATACCAAAAAAGCACTGGTCCTAGAACGACCCCATGTGGGGACCCCGCTCGTCACGGTGCCCACTGTGATGTATGTTATGACTGTGTGTGCTGTGCGTGTTAGTGTGCAAGTGCGAGAGAGATTCGTCGTGATTGCGTGAGTGCGTGGTTGCTTGAGGAGCGGGCGTGCGTGAGAGCGTGCGTGCGACGTGGGTGCGTGCGTGCGTGCTGCGGCGTGCCGTGCGTGCGTGCGTGGGAAACCTGGGAAAGCGTGGAGTGATTATTAACGGTTGACATCATGGGGCTCAGGTTGAAACCTGAGACGTCATTTCTGATTTGTGAAAGTGACTCCACACCACACCTGTGGAGACCCAGCACCCCACATGTAGAGATCCAACCAGCACCCACACAAGTAGAGACCACGGCCCACTAAACGAAGAGAGACAACACCCACACCTGTAGAGAACCAGCACCCAACACCTTTAGAAGACCACCCCCACACCTGTAGAGGACCAGTACACCTCATCTGTAGAGACCAGCATCCCCACCACCTGTAGAGAAGACCCAGCACCCACACCTGTAGAGACAAGCACCCACACCGTAGAGACCAGCACCCACACGCTGTAGAGAGACCACAACCACACACTGAAGATCAGCACCCACACCAGTAGAGACCTGCAACCCACACCAGTAGAGAGTCCAAGCACCCACACCTATAGAGACCACCACCCACATCTGTAGAGACCATCACCCACACATGAAGGGACCAGCGACCCACACCTGTAGAGAGACCAGCACACCACCACGGTAGAAATCAGCACCCACACCTGTAGAGACCTGCATCCCACACCATAAAGAGACTCAGTCACCCACACCTATAGAGACCAGCAACCCACCTCTGTCGAGACCCACCCACACATGTAGGACCAGCACCCACACCATAGAAACCAGCCACCCACACCGTATAGAGACCAGCACACACACGTAGAGAGACTACACCCACCCTGTAGAGACCAGCAACCACACATGTAGAGATCATTACCCACACCTGTAGATACCACAACCCACACCTGTAGAAGACAACACCTCACACCAGAGAGAGACGAGCACCCATACCTGTAGAGAGACCAGCACCCACACCTGTAGAGAGACCAGCACCCACACCTTAAGACTAGCAACCCACACCTGTAGAGACCCAGTTACCAACACCCTGTAGAGAACCAGCACCCACACCTGTAGGAGACCAGCACTCACACCCTGTAAGACCAGCCCCACACTGTAAGACCAGCACCCCCACCTGTAGAGACTAGTACCCCACACCTGTTGAGACCAGTACCCACACCTGTAGAGACCAGCACCACAACACCTGTAAGTCCAGTCACCCACACCAGTAGAGACCAGCACCCACAACCTGAAGAGACCAGTACCACACCTTGTAGAGAGACCAGGCACCCACACCTGTAGAGGACCAGTACCGCACACCTGTAGAGACCAGTACCCTCACCTGTAGAGACTCAGCCCCCCACACTTGTAGAGACCAGTACCCACACCTGTAGAGACCAAACCCCACAACCTGATAGAGACCAGCACCCACACTTGTAAGACCAGCACCCTCGCCTGCGAACCAGCACCCACACCTGCAGAGGCCAGTACCCACACCTGTAAGAGACAGCTACCTACGTCTTATATAACAGAGAAGTTTGTTATTGCAACAATCCACGGGGCGGTGAAGACTATTTTAATGTTGAATTCCAGAGAAGAAAGTTCATCAGAGCCGAATTGCAGCAAGGATAATAAAGACGCAGGATCGAAGCTACACCATCACTTGTCTCAACATTTCCTTTCATAAATATTGTACTGCAACACCAAGCATTTTGCTCTCAACCAATACCTTCTTATTGTGCTGCAACACCATCACTTTTTCTCAACATTACCTTGTTTATTTTCATAAAGTAATTTGTGCAACAACCATCCTTGCTCTCCAAACATTAACCTTCATAAAGTAGTGTGCTGCAGACACCATCACTTGCTCTCAAGCATTAGCCTCATAAAGGTGTATTGTCTGCAACACCTAACACTCATTTGCTCTCAACAATACCTGCAAAAGTAATGGCTGCAACACCACACTTTGCTCTCACATACCTTCATAAAGTATTGTAACTGCATCACCAATCATTTGCTCTCAACATTACCTTCATAAAGTAATTGTGCTGCATCACCATCACCTCCCCCCCCCCCACATCATTCAATAATGGTGTCACGCATCGTTCGACTCTGACGACAGTATGCAGAACGTCCCAGCGTTTTAAAGATATAGAAAAAAACAAGAGCTGCGAGATTAAGAAATAAACGCTGGTTACACTCACTTATATGTGCTTGAGGAACATTTGGATAATGTATATACTGTATTTTATTATTTTACTAATAAGAGATTAATGAATAAAAAGTATAAAATCGCTTATTGATTATTATTTACCCATTGTTTGATAGTGCACACCTTCTAAAATGTTGGACCCAGAGCTTAGCTTTTCCTCATAAAGGGTGCAGGAGCTCTAACACTTTGAATCCTTTGGTAGGGATATCCTAGATAATTTTTGACCGCCTTGGGTCCAGGTGCTTACCTTTGTTAAACTAGAGAACCTAGAAGCGGTACTTATCACCTTGAGGGTATCAAGCTTTGGGACCTCAGAGCTACCTTAGTCAGAACAAATATGAACATAACGTAAAATGTTAACTAGAGTAATAAACCAAGGGACAAAAAAAAGCCACATTTCAGTTACTCGACTCTTGAGAAAATAATAAAAACAAATCCTGATGACGCAGTTTTTGATCCCGAGAAATAGGACTATTTCATAATTAAAAACCTTGATAACTAGAAACGGTTCTTACAGTTCTTGTCACTCTGCTGCAAAAATTTAAGTAACCTATATATAACTTTGAGAAATAAAAATAAATCTTGATGAGCAGTCTTATCCAGGATTTGGAGCTCGTGAGCATAGCGTGATCGGAGGATCCACGACATAGTGAGATATATCCTGACGATCCACGACATAGCTAGATATATCCTTGACTATCCACGACTAGCTAGACAAATCCTACGATCCACTACATGCGAGATTATCCGACGATCCACGACATAGCGAGATATATCCTGACGATCCACGACATAACTAGATATATCCTGACGATCCACGACATAGCTAGACATATCCTGACGATCCACGACATAGCTAGATATATCCTGACGATCCACGACATGGCGAGATATATCCTGAACGTCCCGACAAGCTAGATATACCTGACGATATCCACGACATAGCTAGATATATCCAACGATCCACACATAGCTAGATATATCCTGACGATCCACGAACCTAGCGAATATATCCTAACGATCCACGACATACAGAGACATATCCTGAGGGTCCACGACATACCTAGATATATCCTGACGATCCACGACATAGCTAGATATATCCTGACGATCCACGACATAGCGAGATATATCCTGAGGGTCCACGACATAGTGAGATATAACTTGAGGCTCCGCGACATAGTGAGATATATCCTGAGGGTCCACGACATAGAGAGACATATCCTGAGGGTCCACGACATAGCTAGATATATCCTGAGGGTCCACGACATAGTAAGATATAACTTGAGGGTCCACTACATAGTGAGATATATCCTGAGGATCCACGACATAGTGAGATATATCCTGACGATCCACGACATAGAGAGACATATCCTGAGGTCCACGACATAGCTAGATATATCCTGAGGGTCCACGACATAGCGAGATATATCCTGACGATCCACGACAAAGAGAGACATATCCTGAGGGTCCACGACATAGTAAGATATAACTTGAGGGTCCACGACATAGTGAGATATATCCTGAGGATCCACGACATAGTGAGATATATCCTGAGGGTCCACGACATAGCCAGATATAACCAGAGGGTCCACGACATAGTGAGATATAACTTGATGGTCCACGACATAGTGAGATATAACTTGAGTGTCCACGAACATAGCTAGATATATCCTGAGGTCCAGACATAGTGAGATATACCCTGAGGTCGCCACACATAGCAGATATAACTTGGGGGTCCGACGACAAGGAGATATATCCTGAGGGCCACACGACATAGTGAGATATATCTGTGGGAACACACATAGCGAGATATATCCTGAGGGTCACGACACAGCCAGATAGTAACCTTGAAGGTCCAGGACATAGTGAGAAATAACTTGTGGGCCCACGACATAGCCCAGATATAACTTGAGGGCCCACAGACCTAGCCATAATAACATAAGGGTCCCACGTCAGAGCCAGCTTCAAGCTTGGGTCCACGACATAGTGAGAAATATCCTGAGGTCCACGACATAGCCAGATATAACTTGAGGGTCCACAACATAGCCAATAAAACAGGGAGGGTCCACGACATAGTGAGATAATATCTTGATGTCCAACGACATAGTGAGATTATAATTAAGTGTCCACGGACATAGTGAGATATAACTTGAGGGTTCACGACATGCCAGATATAACCCGGAAGGTCACGACATAGTGAGATAGAACTTGAGGGTCCAGACATAGCCAATATAACCTTAGGGTCCCCGACCTAGCGAGATATAACTAGGGGAAATTATGTCATGGAATGAGAGTCTGATATTTCATTAGGGTAATTTTTTTTGAGAGGGGCGCACCATAGCGCGTTTACTCCTAAACACTACTAAACACACCTGACTAAGACCATACCTAATATGACAACAACCGCTGACTATACCAACTATAACCACACCTGACAAATACCACACATGACAATGACCACACCTCAAGTATAGACAACAGCCTGAACTAGACCACACCTGACTATGACTACACCTGACAAGGACTACCCCTGTCTAAGACCACACCTACTATAACCCACAACCTGACTATAACCACACCTGTCATGACCACAACTGTCTTGGACTAAACCTGACTATACCACACCTACATGACCACAATCTGCCTATAGCCAACACCTGACGATAACCACAACGCTGACTATGACTACACCTGACTATGACCACACCTCAGTAGACAACACCTGACTATGCCCACACCTACTATGACTACACCAGTACTATGCCACACTGTCTATGACCACACATCACTATGACCACACCTCACTATACACACCTCACTGGGGGGGGGGGGGGGGGTGGGGGGGGGGGGGGGGGGGGGGGGGGGGGGGGGGACCACATCTCACTATAACCACACCCACTACGACCACACCTCACAAATGAAAACACCTCACTATGACCACACCTCACTATAACCACACCTCACTATGACAACACCATCACTAGACACACCTCACTATGACAACAACACCTAACTATGACCCACACCTCCTATGAAAACACCTCACTATGACAACTCACTTGACCACACCTCACTATGACCACTTGCTCCTATGACAATCACCTCACTATGACCACAACCACACGTCACTTTACCACACCTCATCTAGGAAACCACCCACTAGACCACACCTCACTATGACAACCACCTCACTATGAACCACACCTCACTATTACCAACGCCCACCTATGACACACCTCACTATGACCACGGCCTCACTATGACCACACCCTCACTATGACACCAAACCTCCGATGACCACACCTCACTAGTACAACACTCACTATTACCATGACCATCACTATACAACACTCACTATGCCACACCTCACTATACCACACTCACTATACCAACACCTCACTAGGACCACACCTCACTATGACCAACCTCACTATGACCACACCTCACTATGACCACACCGCACTTCTGACCACACCTACTATGACCACACCTCACTATGACCACACCTCACTATGACCACACCTCACTTACCACACCATCACTATGAGCACACCTCACTATGACCACACCTCACTATGACCACACCTCACTATGACCACACCTCACAAAGGACAACACTTCACTATGACCACACCTCACTAAGACCCCCTCACGATGACCACACCTCACTATTACCACACCTCAGTATGACCACACCTTCACTATTACCACAACCTCACTATGACCACACCTCACTATGACTAACACCTCACCTATGACAACCTCACTATGACCACACCTCACTATGACGCACACGTCACTATGACCACACCTCACTATGACAACACCCACAATGAGCACACCCTTCACCAATGGACCACACCTCTCATGAACCACACGTCACTATGACCAAACCTCAACTATAACCACACCTCACAAGTGACCACACCTCACGATGACCACACCTCAACTAAAGACCCACACCTCACAATGAACCAAACCTCACTATTACCAAACCTCACTACGACCACACCTCACTACTGACAACACCTCACTATGACCACACCTCACTATGAACCAACACCTCACATGACCACACCTCACTATGACAACACACTTGACTATGACACATTTCATAAGCCCACTCCTGTCTATGACCACCCTGACTATGACAACGATAGGGAAAATATATATTGTAATTATCGTGAGTGTTGTGTGTGTGGTGTGTAGTGAGCGTGTGTTGTGTGTGTGTGTGTGTGTGGGTGTCTATGTGTGTGTGTGTGTGTGGGTCGTGTGTGTTCGTGTGTGTGCTGGGTAGTGTGTGTGTATGTGTGTGTGTGTGTGTGGGAGAGTGTTGTGTGTGGTGTGGGTGTGTTATGTGCGGGTTTGTTGAGTGTGGTGTGTGTAGGTGTGTAAATGTGTGTGTGTGTGAGTGTGTTTGTGTGTGTGTGGTACTCACCTACTCACCTAGGCTGAGGTTTGCAGGGGTCGAGTCCAGTTCCTGGCCCCAGCCTCTTCACTGATCGCGACTAGGTCACTCTCCCTGAACATGACTTTATCGTACCTCAGCTTAAAGCTATGTAGATCCTGCCTCCATACACTCTTCCAAACTATTCCACTTCCTGGACTACTCTGAGGCTGAAGAAATACTTCCAAACATCCCTGTGATCATCTGTTCATCAGCTTCAAACTGTGTCCCCTTGTTTGCGGTGTCCAGTCTATGGAACATCCTGTCGTTGGTCCACCTTGTCAATTCCTCTCAGTATTTTGGTGTGGTCGGTATCATGTCCCCCCTATCTCTCCTGTCCTCCAGTGTCGTCAGTTGATTTATCTTAAACTCTCCCTGTAGAACATACCTCTTAGCTCTGGGACTAGTCTTGTGTCGAACCTTGCACTTTTCCTCTAGTTTCTTTACATGCTTGGCTAGGTGTGGGTTCCAAACGGGTTTGCCGCATTATCGGCCTAACGTAACGGTGTAAAAGGGTCCTGAACGACTCCTTATTAAGATGTCGAATGCTGTTCGAGGTTTGCCAGGCGCCCATATGCTGAAGCAGTTATTTGGTTGATGTGCGCTTCAGGAGATGTGTTGGTGTTATACTCACCCAAGACTTTTCCCTTGAGTGAGGTTTGAAAGTCTCTGGCCCCCCTAGATTTATGCTCCGTCTGAGGTCTTCTTTGCCCTTCCCCAATCTTGGTGGGATTGAACTCCAGGAGCCATTGCTGGACCAGGTCTGCAGCCTGATAGATCCCTTTGTAGTTCTGCCTGGTCTTCGATCGAATGAATTCTCTCATCAACTTCACGGTCATCTGCAAACAGGGACCCTCAGAGTTTTTTCCCCTTCTGTCATGTCGTTCACAAATACCAGAAACAGCACGGGTTTCTAGGACTGACCCCTGGGGACCCCGCAGGTCACAGGTGCCCACTCTGCACCTCGCCACGTACCATTACTCGCTGCTGGTCTTCCTGACAAATATCCCTGATCCATTGTAGTGCCTTCCCTGATATCCCTGCTTGGTCCTCCAGTTTTTGGCACTAATCTCTTGTTTGGGGACTGTATCAAAAAGCCTTCTTGCGTCCAAGAAAATGCAATCCACCACCCTTCTCTCTCTTGTCTTACTGCTGTCACCTTTCCATAGAACTCCAGTAGGTTTTTTGACACAGGATTTCCGTCCCTGAAACCATGTTGGCGCTGTTTATGAGATCAAATTTCCCCTCTAGGTGTTCCACCACTCTTCTGACAATCTTTTTTATGACTTTTCATACTATACAGTCAGGACACTGGTCTGTAGTTTAGTCTTCATGTCTGTCTCCTTTTTTAAAGGGTTGGGACTACATTTGCTGTCTTTCATGCCTCAGGCAATCTCCCTGTTTCGATAGATGTATTGAATATTGTTGTTAGGGGTACACATAGCGCCTCTGCTCCCTCTCTCAGGACCCATGGAGAGATGTTATCTGGCCCCATTGCCTTTGAGGTATCTAGCTCACTCAGAAGCCTCTTCACTTCTTCCTCGGTTGTGTGTACCGTGTTCAGTACGTGGTGATGTGCCACACCTCTCCGTCCCTCTGGAGCCCCTTCTGTCTCCTCTGTGAACACTTCTTTGAATCTCTTGTTGAGTTCCTCACATACTTCACTGTCGTTTCTTGTTGTCTCTCCTCCTTCCTTCTTAGCCTGATTACCTGATCCTTGACTGTTGTTTTCCTCCTGATGTGGCTGTATAACAGCTTCGGGTCAGATTTGGCTTTCGCTGACTATGTCGTTTTTCATATTGTCGTTGGGCCTCCCTTCTTATCTGTGCATATTCGTTTCTGGCTCTACGACTGCTCTCCTTATTCTCCTGGGTCCTTTGCCTTCTATATTTCTTCCATTCCCTAGCACACTTGGTTTTTGCCTCCTTGTACCTTTGGGTGAACCATGGGCTCTTCCTGGCTTTTTCATTATTCCTGTTTCCCTTGGGTACAAATCTCTCCTCAGCCTCCTTGCATTTTGTTGCTACATATTCCATCATCTCATTAACTGGCTTCCCTGCCAGTTCACTTCCCCACTGAACCTCATTCAGGAAGTTCCTCATTCCCGTGTATTCCCCTTTCCTGTAGTTTGGTTTCATTTGTCCTGGCCTTCCTGCTTCCCCCTCAACTTGTAGCTCTACTGTGTATTCGAAGCTCAAAACCACATGATCGCTGGCCCCAAGGGGTCTTTCATATGTGATGTCCTCAATATCTGCACTGCTCAAGGTGAATACTAAGTCCAGTCTTGCTGGTTAATCCTCTCTTCTCTCTCTTGTAGTGTCCCTTACGTGTTGGTACATGAAGTTTTCCAGTACCACCTCCATCATCTTAGCCCTCCATGTAACTTGGCCCCCATGTGGCTCCAAGTTCTCCCAATCGATCTCTTTGTGGTTAAAGTCGCCCATGATCAGGAGCTTTGCCCTGCATGCATGAGCTCTTCTGGCCACTGCATCCAGTGTGTCAACCATCGCTCTATTGCTCTCGTAATACTCATGCCCTGGTCTCCTGCTGTTCTGTGGTGGGTTATACATCATTGCAATTACCACCTTGGAGTGAAGCGTTCCCGCTATGTAATCACTTTCTTCTCCGCTGTCTCCTCTCTCCAGCTCATCAAAATTCCATCGGTGTTTGATCAGCAGTGCCACTCCTCCACCCCCCTGTTCCTTCTGTCTTTCCTCAGGATCTGGTATCCCGTTGGAAAGATGGCATCTGTTATCATACCTGTAAGCTTGGTTTCTGTGAGTGCTATGATGTCCGGTGATGTCTCTTTGACTCTTTCGTGCCACTCCTCCCACTTGTTTGTTATTCCATCAGCCTTTGTGTACCATACCTTCAGTTTCCTTTCCAATACTATGGTTTGGGGGGCCTGTGGGGGTGGGAGACCTGGTAGCATACTGTGGGATTCTATGGTTGGGGGTTGGGTGGAAGCTGTGGGTATGGTTTGTAGTGTGTGTTGGGATGGTGTGATAGGTTGTGGGGTTCTGAGGATAGTTGTGTGTGTGCTTGCCCTTGCTTCTCTGTTCTGCTCTGACTGACCTCTGCTGATTCCATCCTTGTTTCCTTTCCTAGCTCCTTTCGCTTTTTTATCCTCTCTCTCGGCTGCTGTCTCTCTGTTTGTGTTCTGTCTCTGTCTAGGAACACCTTGTACTCTTCCGAGTTTTTCAACCTTGGTTTCTCTTGGAGGATCCTGTTCCTCACTGTTTCTGTCTTGTGAATCAGCTTGATCGGTCGGTTTCTCCCCTTCAAGTACCCCCCTATTCTCTGGAAATTTACAATCTCGTCCATGTCTTCTCCCCCTATTTCCGTGATGATTTTCCCAATCTCCTTTCTTTCTCCCTGCCGTCTTTCAGTGTGTGTCCTTTTCTCTCTCTCCCGAAGCCCATGGATAAACATTGCCTCTCCCTCTGTGACTCTGGTTCCTGTCTGTATATGGTCATTTTCTCCCTTGATTTTTCCAGTGGCTCTTGGTAGCATGGTTGTGCCTCAGCATTCGACTTATCTCCCACTCTATCTGCACCCAGCTGCTCTTCCCTTTTACTCCCTGACCCTTCTTTGCAGGCTGATATGACCTTAGCATAATTCATATCTCCTTCCTTCCTGTTCATCCTCTCAGCTTCATATTCTGTGTCTTCTCTGGTCACTGCCCCTGAGACTTGCTTCAGCCAGTTTTACCTCAAATTCTAGGACCCTTACCCTATCTACTGCATTTTTCGACTTGTGCCTCCCATTTCTTCGCCCTTCCCCAAACCCCTTTTTTTCCATTTGAAGAGAGCTCTTTCTCCTAATTTTCTCTCCCATTCTTGCTCCTCCTTTTCACTGTTTCCCCCAATCCTTACCCCCCTA
The DNA here is from genome assembly GCF_026875155.1 of Cherax quadricarinatus. NCBI lineage: Eukaryota > Metazoa > Arthropoda > Malacostraca > Decapoda > Parastacidae > Cherax > Cherax quadricarinatus. Next base: position 49,015,671 of record NC_069423.1, on the reverse strand, counting down.
CCAGTGCCTTTTTCCATTTGATCCCTGTTTCCCTAAAATTTCCCAAAAAATTTTTTTTTTTTTTTTAAAGAAAGGAAGAAAGAAGAGAAAAGAGAGGAGAGGAGAGAGGAAAAGAAAAAGGGAGAGAGAGAAAAGGAAGAAAAGAGAAAAGAAGAGAGAGAGAGAGAGAGAGATGAGAGAGAGGAGAGGAGAGAAGAAAAAGAAAAGAAAAAAGGGAAAAGGTAGGAGAGAAAAGGGGGAGAGTAAAAGGGAAAAAAGGGGGAAAAGATTGAGAATGGAAGAAGAGAGAGAGAGAGAGAGAGAGAGAGAGAGTAGAAGAAGGGAGAAAAGGGAGAGAGAGGGGAGAGAAGAGAGGGGAGGGGAAGAGAGGGGGAAGAGAGAGAGAGAGAGGAAGAGAAAAAAAAGAAGAGAGAAGAGGAAGGGAGAGAGGAAGGAGAGATGAAGAGAAATGAAGAGAGGGCTTTTCCTACTTAAATTCTTGCCCAAAAAAGGCTGTGGGCCCACCCAAGTTGGCCCAAGTTTGGTTTAGGGGAAGTGAAGCCCAGCTAGAAGCACCTCAAAACTCGCATCTTTCAGCACTCCCTAGTACAGTGTAAAGGCCCCTCTTTATGGAAAGGGGGGAATGAAATCCCTTTTTCACAAAAAGAAAGCAGAGCAGAAATCAGCAACCACAGATTCAGTGTCACCCCTGTCAACCCAGGGTAAGACCCTTAAAGGCAATAATCTCAAAAAAAAATGACAGAGTTTTTTAATCCCCACTCACTACTTTTGTGTTTCGTCAAAAAGGGGCTTCGGGAAAGGGTTACTTTTCTGCTGACCCTTTTTGTTAAACCTCCCCACTAAGGGGCCCACCAGTCACGGGATGAATCCAAAGTCAGCTTGGGGAAGCAGGGTTATTGTGGCGCTTTCGCCCGGGGTTTGGTGGGAAACCGGGGCCCTCTTACCCAAAATTTAAGCACGGGAAATTTTGCGGGGCTCTACGCTATGCTCCTAGTACAAAACCTTCTTTGGTTTAGATCTCAAAAATTTGTAGTTTCCGGGAAGGGAAAACAGCAAGACACCTTTTTGGGGGAAAGGGTTTTTCCAAAAAGGAAGCTTTGGGGGGTTTCCATTGTTATGGAATGTCTCTTCAAGGGCCCTTCTTCATCTCTTTCCCAAAAATCACGGGCATAGGCGGGGACGATGTACCCGACATTCATTTTATCCCCGGAGAAGAAATGCCCAGTTGCCCCCTAAGCTACTTTAAATTTCACCAGCTGAGAGCATATCAGCTTGGGGAAAATAGAGGGAAAAGAAAACATTTGCACCTGAGAAAACGAAAAATTGATGATCGTCTCTGGCACCTTGATGGTAATGCGGGTTTGCATTTAATTGGGGGAAATGAAAATGGGGGGGATGTTGGCCCCCTTGGAGAAGAATTTGGATATCTTTGGGGGTAAAATTTGACTCCAAACTAACCATGAAAAACCCTGTTGTAAATTTTTGCAAAAAAGGCAGCCGGGAAAGCTTAAAAAGCATTTCGCCCGTATCTCCCTTTCCTGCTTGACAGAAAGGGGTTGAAGACCCTTTTACGGGGGCACAAGTACCGCTCGCACCTTGAGTATGTCCCCTTTTTTGGGTTTGTCTGCCCCCTCATCCCGCGGGCTGCTTGACAGAGTGAGAAAAAGAGCAAGCGGGCTCATCTCTCGCCTGGACCCCATTTTGGGTAGGGTCTGTTTATTTCAGCAGAGCCCTTAAAAACCCTGGGGGATGTGGGTGGCCTTACTGTTATGTACAAGGCCAATATTGTCAAAAAACCAAATTGGATCCACTTGAGGACCGTTTAAACAAGCTTTTTTTGCCACAAGAAAAGGGGCGAAAGCCAGCAACTTCCTCTGGCGGGACCCCTTCCCCCAGAACATCACTCCATTGAGGCTTTCGTACCCCCGGGTGACCCCGAGTATGGGACACATTTTGTACAAACATAATTTATGTCAACGAGATAAAGTCCGTTTATAAATGAAAATGCTGGGGCCCCCAATGGCTCCAAAATTCATCCCGTTTCCTACTTGTATGGGCCCATAAAATAAAATTTCCCTTTTAAATGACTGATGTAAAGGGAAAAGCTCTTAGCTTTCCAAAAAATTTTGAAATCCTTAAACCCGTAAATTTGCTGTTTAAAAAAGCTAGGGATCCTTAACCTTTCAAAAACCCGTGAAAAAAAAAAAAAAAAAAAAAAAAAAAAGAGGGGGAAGAGAGGGAAAAGGGGAGAGAGGAAAAAGAGAGAGGGGGAGAGGAAGAAGAGAGAGAGGAAGAAAAGAGAAGAGAAAAAATAAAGAAAGGAAGGGGATGGAAAGGGAAAAAGAAAGAAGGAGAGAAGGGGAAAAAAAAGGGAAAAAAAGTAAAGTAAGGGAGAGAGAGAAGGGGAGAGTGAGAGAGAGAGAGAAGAGAGAGAAAGAGAGAGGGGAGAGTTAAAAGAGAGAGAGAGAAAAGGGGAAAGAGAGAGAGAGAGATGAGGGGGAAAGAAGAGGGGAGAGAGAGGGGAGGGAGAGAGAAAGAAGAAAAGAGAGAGAGAGAGGAGAGAGAAAGAGATAGAGAGAAAGGAAAAAGAGGGAAAAAAAACAAAAAAAAGGGGAAAAGAAGGGGGGTTAGAGGGGGGAATTTTCCCTAAAGGTGTGAAAAACCCGAAAGTTGTGGGGGTATCTGTATGTGTTTGTGGGGTGTGTGTGGTGTGCGGGGCTCAGCAAATTTAAAAAGCCCCAACAGCAGATCCTGTACTCACCTAGTGTGTGTGGTATGCAGGTTTTGTAAACATTTCCCTTTTTTCCCTCTTTTGTACAAAAAAGTTTTGCATATGTACCCCAAATTTTTTGGGTTCCCCCTGTACGTTTGTGGCCAAAAATTACGTTCAATTCTGTATGCTTTGGCTTCGCTTTGGCTACCTCTTTAATAGGTAACCCCTTATTTTAAATGCTTAACTCTCCTACATCTCAATAAATTTTTTTTTTAAATGCCAGTAAAAGCTGCTTATTTTTAATTCTGATAGCTCAAGGGGAGTGGCCCCCAAATTTTCCCCGTAGAGAAAGTGCTCCCCCTGCAATCAAATAGGTAAAATTAAGTTGGGTGGCAAATGGAGAAAACGTTGCCGTCGGGACCACGTACTGAAGATGCTTGATGCTTCCGGGAATTTTTTTCCCCTAACTTTTCCCGTAGGCACTGTATTCTCTTTGCTCACTAATTTTTTTTTTTACTCACTGCCCTTTTCTGGCAAAATCTATACTTTTCTTTTCATTTTCCTTTTATCTCCACTTTTTAGGGGTGACACGACCGTTCACCTTTCCTTTCTCTCGGCCTCCCCTGATCACTGGGATAAATTTTCTATGTTTTCTTGGGCTGTGATCACTTATATTTCCTTTTTTCCCCGGACTTTAATGATTATATGCACCCTTAAGCGGCACACGCCCATATCCCACACTCTATCCTTTTGGTACAGTCAGAAATTACCCCTAAAACCCCGGCTAAACCGCGTGAAAATTTTCCACGGTGTGTACGTGTGTGTGTGTACGTGTGTGTGTGTGGTGTGTACTCACCTAGTTGTATCACCTAGTTTTTAGGTTGCGGGGGGCGGTCCGGCCTCCTGGCCCCGCCTCTTTCCATCGCTCTGGTGTGTGTTTTGGGGGTGTGGTGTGTGTGTGTGTGTGTGTGTGTTTGTGTGTGTGCTCGCATTTTTACACCCGACACATACATACACGTATTTGTACACGTGACACACACACACAAACAAACATTCATAAAAACACACACACACACACTCACACTCACACTCACACACACACACACCCCCACACACACTCACACTCACACTCACACTCACACCACACTCACAACTCACACTCACACTAACACCACACTCACACTCACACTGCACACACACTCACACTCACACTCACACTCACTCACACACACACACACTCACACTCACACTCACACTCACACTCCACACTCACACTCACACACACACACACTCACCACTCACACTCACACTCACACACACACTCACACTCACACTCACACTCACACTCACACTCACACACACACTCACACTCACACTCACACTCACACTCACACACACACTCACACTCACACTCACACTCACACTCACACTCACACACACACACTCACACTCACGCTCTCACTCACACTCGCACTCACACTCACACACACACACTAACACACACACTCCACACTCACACTCACACTCACCCTCACCCTCCACCCCTCACACTCACACACACACACTCACATTCACACTCACACTCATTCACACACACACACTCACACTCACACTCACACTTACCAGGTGGTGGAGCACCTGGTAAGAAACAAGTGTATAATTGACAACCAGCACGGTTTCAGGGAAGGAAAATCCTGTCACAAACTACTGGAGTTTTATGACAAGGTGACAGAAGTAAGACAAGAGAGAGAGGGGTGGATCGACTGCATTTTTTTGGACTGCAAGAAGGTCTTCGACACAGTTCCTCACAAGAGGTTACTGCAAAAGCTAGAGGATCAGGCACTCATAACAGGAAAGGCACTGCAATGGATCAGAGAATACCTGACAGGGAGGCAACAACGAGTCATGGTACGTGACGAGGTATCAGAGTGGGCGCTTGAGACAAGCGGGGTTCCACAGGGGTCAGTCCTAGGACCTGTGCTGTTCTTGGTATATGTGAACGACATAAAGGAAGGGATAGATTCAGAAGTGTCCTTGTTTGCAGATGATGTGAAGTTAATGAGAAGAATCAAATCGGATGAGGATCAGGCAGGACTACAAAGAGACCTGGACAGGCTACAAGCCTGGTCCAGCAACTGGCTCCTTGAGTTTAACACTGCCAAATGCAAAGTCATGAAGATTGGGGAAGGGCAAAGAAGACCGCAGACACAATATAGTTTAGATGGCCAAAGACTGCAAACCTCACTCAAGGAAAAAGATCTGGGGGTGAGTATAACACCGAGCATATATCCTGAGGAGCACATCAATCAGATAACTGCTGCAGCATACGGGCGCCTGGCAAACCTATGGATAGCGTTCCGATACCTCAGTAAGGATTCGTTCAAGACTCTGTATACCATTTACGTCAGTCCCATGCTGGAGTATGCAGAACCAGTTTGGAATCCACACCTAGACAGCACGTCAAGAAATTAGAGAAAGTGCAAGGTTTGCCACAAGGTTTAGTCCCAGAGCTACGGGGATTGCCCTACGAAGAAAGGTTTGGAGGGAAATGGGCCCAGACGCCACTGGAGGACAGGAGGGCCAGGGGAGACATGATAACGACATATAAAATACTGCGCGGAATAGACAAGGGGGGACAAAAGACGGATGTTCCTGAGAGGGGACACAGACAAAAAGAGGTCACAATTGTAAGTAAAGGGACTCAGATGAATCAAAGGGAGGTTAGGAAGAATTTCTTCAATCATAGAGTAGTCAGACCGTGGAAAGCCTAGAAAGTGACTTTAGTGGAGGCGGGAACCATACATAGTTTTAAGGCGAGGTATGATAAAGCCATGGGGCAGGGAGAGAGAGGACCTAGTAGCAATCAGCGAAGAGGGGGGAGCCAGGAGCTATGACTCGACCCCTGCAACCACAAAAAAGGTGAGTACACACACAAAAAAAATCAAACACAACACAACACACACACAACACACACACACACACACACACACACACACCCCAACCACACTCACACTCACACTCACACACACACATACTCACACACTCACACACACACTCGCGCCAAACCACAAAAACACAAACACACACACACACACACACACACACACACACACACCCCACACACACACACACACACACACCACACACACACAGGCTGCAGACCTGGTCCAGCAAATTTGGGTCCTGGAGTTCAATCAATCCAAGTGCAAAGTCATGAAGATTGGGGAAGGGCAAAGAAGCCGCAGACGGAGTACAGTCTAGTGGGGTCAGAGGGCTACAAACCTCACTCAAGGAAAAAGATCTTGGGTGAGTATAACACCAGGTACTCTCCTGAAGCGCACATCAACCAAAACTGCTGCAGCATATGGGCCGCCTAGCAAAAACCCCAGAAAAAGCATTCCGACATCTTAATAAGGAATCATTCAGGACCCTGTACACCGTGTACGTTAGGCCCATATTGGAGTATGCGGCACCAGTTGGAACCACACCTAGCCAAGCACGTGAAGAAACTAGAGAAAGTGCAAAAAGGTTTTGCAACAAGACTAGTCCCAGAGCTAAGAGGTATGTCCCACGAGGAGAGGTTAAAGGGAAATCAAACCTGACGACACTGAGGACAGGAGAGATAGGGGGGACATGAAAACGACACACAAAATACTGAGAGGAATTGACAAGGTGGACAAAGACAGGATGTTCCAGAGATTGGACACAGTAAAAAAGGGGACACAGTTGGAAGCTGAAGACACAGATGAATCACAGGGGTGTTTTGGAAATATTTCTTCAGCCACAGAGTAGTCAGTAAGTGGAATAGTTTTGGAAGCGATGTAGTGGAGGCAGGATCCATACATAGCTTTAAGCAGAGGTATGATAAAGCTCACGGCTCAGGGAGAGTGACCTAAAGCCGATCAGTGAAGAGGAGTGGCCAGGAAGCTCGACTCGAACACCCCAGCAACCTCAACAATTGAGTACAACTAGTGAGGTACACACACATACGCACAACACTCGACACGCACACACACGTCATGGTTGGGACACACTTTACACACACACACACACACCACACACACCACACACACACACACAACATGACTCACACTCACCAACACAGCACACACACACACACTCACACCACACACACACACACACAAACAACACACATACCACACACTCACACTCACATCACACACACACAAACGGCAAACACACACAACACCACTCACAACACCCACACCACACACACACACACACACACACACACACACACTCACACACACCACACACAAACACACACACTCACGCATACTCACACACACACACACACTCCACTCACACACACACACACACTCACACTCACACACACAACACACCTCACACTCACACACGACACACACCAACACACACACTACACACACACACACACACTCCACACACACGCTCACACACACAACACACACACACACACATTCAACACACACAAGCACAACACACACACACACACACACACACAACAGCTCACCACACACACACAATCACACACACACACACTCACGCACACTCACACACACACACATGGCACACTCACACTCACACTCACACACCACACACACACACACACAGTCACGACTCAGCACACACACAAACACCGCTCACACTTCACACACACACACACACCACACACACAACACATAACACTCACACACACACGCTCACACACACACACACACACATGCACACAACACACTCACCACTCACCACACACACACACACCACACTCACACACACACCCACCACACACACCACACACACACACAACACACACACACACACACAACATCAACACTCACGACACACACACACAAACGCAAACAAACACACACAACACACACACACTCACACTCACACACACACACACACACACACACACTCACACCCACTTCACACCACACACATACACACACAACTCACACTCACACTCCAAATCACACAAACACCACACACAACGACTCACACTCACACACACACAGCACACGCTCAACACTCACGACAACACCACACACACACACACACACACAGCACACACACCCACACACACACACACACACACTACACACACACACCGCCTCACACACACACCACACACACACACACACACAAACACACACAAACACACACACACACACACACACACACACACCACACACAACACACTGGTGGTGAGGCCTGATGGACCGGTGGAGGTGATGGCTTGGTGGTGAGGGTGAAGACTAGTGGGAAGGGAGAAGGACTATGATTCCAAAAGTCCATCCGTGGTCCACACAGATGAACTCCCTTACCCTCACTTTCCATACTGGAGATGTGTTTTGGTGTAGGGTGATGGACTGGTGATTGAGTGGAATGGAATTACAGTGAGGTTGATGGACTGACGGTGAGGGTATGGGACTGGTGGGAGGGTACGGTCTGTGTTTCCAGAAGTCCATCTGAGACCCCTCAGATTAACTCCCTTCACACTCTCTGCTTGTAATGTACTGGGGGTGGAGTTGATGGTCCTGTGGTGGAGGGTGATGGACATTGGTAAGGGGGGTGATGGACTGCTTGGCGAGGGTGAGAACCGGTGGTGAGGGTGATGGAAATGGTTGGTGAGGGAGAAGGACTGTTGTGAGGGTGATGACTGGTGGAGATGGTGGATGGACTGCTGTGAGGGTGATTTGGACGATTGTTGGTGAGGGAGATGGACTGGTGGGTGATGCTGATATGACTAGTGAGTAAGGGTGATGACTTGATGGTGATGGTGATTGACGGACGTGAGGGTGATGGACTGGTAGGGGAGGTGATGGAATGGTGAAGTGGGTGATGGACTAGTGGTGTGAGTGATGAACTGGCTTTGAGGGTGATGGACTGGTGGTGAGGGTGAAGCACTGGTGGTGAGGGTGATGGACTGGTGGTGAAGGTGAAGCGCTTGTGTTGAGAGTGATTGAGTGGTGGAAAGGGTGATGGACTAGTAGGAAGGGTGAATTACTATGCCTACAGAAGTCCATCTGTGTCCCCTCAGATAAACTCTCTTCCACACTTCCCTTGCTGGTGATGGACTTGTGGTGAGGGTGAGTGACTTGTGAGGAGAGTGAAGGTCTGGTGATGAGGGTGATGGACTGGTTGGGAGGGTGAAGGACTGGTGGTGAGGGTGATGGGACTGTTGGTGAGAATGATGGACTGGTGGAGAGGGTGAAGGACTGGTGGTGAGGGTGAAGGACTGGTGGTGAGAGTGATGGGGTGGTGGTGAGGGTGATGGACTGAAGAGGAGGGTGAAGGATTGTGTTTCCAAAAGTCCATCTGTGTCCCCTCAGATGAACTAACCATTCCACACTTCCCATGCTGGTGAGGACTGGAGGTGAGGTGTGATGGACTGGTGTGAGGGAGATGGTCCTGTTGTGAGAGAGATTGGACTGTTGGTGATGGTGATGGACAGGTTGAGGTGAAAGGACTGGTGGTCAGAGTGATGGTCTGGTGGTGAGGTTGATAACTGGTGGGAGGTGAAGGATTGTACCTTCCAGAAGTCCATCTGATGTCCCCTCAGATGAAGTCCCTTCTCACCAAAAAAAAACTTCTTCGCTGGCTGAATGGACAGGAATTTGGGATGATGTCCCGGTGGTTGAGGTGATGACTGGTGGTAGGTGATTGGACTGACGGTGAGAGGTGATGACTGGTGGTGAGGGTGATGGACTGCCGGTGACGGTATGGACTGGTGGTGAGGGTGAGGACTGGTGGTGGATGGTGATGGTCTGGTTGTGTGTGATGGACTTGTGGTGACGTGATGGAACTGGTGGTGAGGTGATGGAGCCGGTGACGGTGATGGACTGGGTGGTGAGGGTGAATGGAACAGGTGGTGAGGGTGATGGTCCTGTGGTGAGCGTGAATGGACTGGAGTGAGGGGGTGAAGACTGTTGGTAGTGTGAATGACTGGTGGTGGTTGAGGGTGATGGACTGCAGTGGAGGGTGATGGATTGGTGTTGAGGGTGAAGACTGGTGGGAGGGTGAAGACTATGATTCAGAAGTCCATCCTGTGTCCCCTCAGATGAACTCCCTTCCTCACTTCCATTGTTGGTGTTGGTGATTTGGTGAGGGTGATGGTCTGGTGATAAGGGATTGACAGTGAGGGTTATGGACTGACGGTGAGGGTGATGGACTGGTGGGAAGGGCGAAGGTCTGTGTTTCCAGAAGTCCATCTGTGTCAGATCAACTCCCTTTCACACTTCCATTGTTGGTGATGGATTGGTGGTGAGGGTTATGGTCTGGTGGTCAGGGTGATGGTCTGGTGGTGAGGGGGATGGACTTACGGTGAGGGTGATGGACTGACGGTGAGGGTGATGGACTGGTCGGGAGGGTTGAAGGTCTGTGTTTTTTCACAGAAGAACAACTGTGTCCCCACCAGATGAACTCCCTTATTCGACACTTCTCTTGCTTGTGATGTACTGGTGGTGAGGGTGATCGTCTGGGGGTGAGGGTGATGGACTGCTGGTGAGGGTGATGAACCGGTGGTGAGGGTGATAGACTGGAGGTGAAGGGTGATGGACTGGTGTGAGGGTGATGGGAACTGTGGTAGGGTATGGACTGCTGGTGAGGGTGATGGACTGGTAGTGAGGGTGATGGACTGGTGGTGATGCTGATTGAGCTAGTGGTAAGGGTTGATGTACTGATGGTTGAGGGTGATTGGACGACGTGAGGGTGAGGGACTGGTGGGGAGGGTGATGGAATGTTGATGTGTGATGGACCTTGGTGTGTGATGATGAAATTCATTGAGGTTGATGGACCTGGTGGAGAGGGTGAAGCACTGGTGGTGAGGGGTGATGGACTGTGGTGGATGGTGGGCCGCGGCGTTTGGTGTTGAGAGTGATTGAGGTGGTGGAAAGGGTGATGGACTAGTAGGAAGGGTGAATATAACTATCCTACAGAAGTCCATCTGTGTCCCCTGGGTGGGGTGGTGGATTCTATTCAGATAAACTCTCTTCCACACTTCCCATGCGGGTGATGGACTTTGTGGTGAGGGTGAATGACATGTTTGAGGCAGAGTGAAGGTCGTGATGAGGGTGATGAGGACTGGTGGAGGGTGAAGTCTGGTGGTGAGGGTGATTGGGACTGTTGGAGTGATAATGATGGACCGGTGGAGAGGTGAAGGAAGTGGTGAGGGTGATAGGACAGGTGGGTGAGAGTGATGGGGTGGTGGTGAGGGTGATGGACTGAAGAGGAGGGTGAAGGATTGTGTTTCCAAAAGTCCATCTGTGTCCCCTCAGATGAACTCCATTCCACACTTCCCTTGCTGGTGATGGACTGGTGGTGAGGGTGATGGACTGGTGGTGAGGGTGATGGTCTGTTGGTGAAGTGATGGACTGGGTGGAGAAGGGTGGATGGACAGGTGGTGAGGAGTGACGGACTGTGGGTCAAGTGATGGTCTGTGGTGGAGTTTGATAGACTGGTGGGGAGGGTGAAGGATTGTCTTTCCAGAAGTCCATCTGAGTCCCCTCAGATGAAGTCCCTTCCACACTTCTTTCGCTGCTGATGGACTGATGGTGGGGATGATGGTCCGGTGGTGAGGGTGATGGACTGGTGGTGAGGGTGATGGACTGACGGTGAGGGTGATGGACTGGTGGTGAGGGTGATGGACTGCCGGGTTGACGGTGATGGACTGGTGTGAGGGGATGGACGGGGGGTGAGGAAGGTCTGGGGGTGGGGTGATGGACTTGTGTGAGGCGTGATGGACTGGTTGAGGGTGATGGACTCCGGTGACGTGTGGACTGGGGGTGGGTGATGGACTGGTGGTGAGGGGATGGTTGGGAGCGTGATGGACTGGGGGTTTGAGGGTGAAGGATGGTGGTGAGTGAGTGGACTGGGGGGAGGTGATGGACTGAGTGAGGGTGATGGATTGGTGGTGAGGGTGATGCACTGGTGGGAGGGTGAAGGACTATGATTCCAGAAGTCCATCTGTGTCCCCTCAGATGAACCTCCTTCCTCACTTCCTTTGTTGGTTTTTGTGATTTGTGAGGGTGAGGTCGGTGATGGGGATTGCAGTGAGGGTTATGGACTGCCCGGTGAGGGTGATGGACTGGGGGGAAAAGTGCAAGGTCGGGTGGTTTCCCAGAAGTCCTCGTGTCAATCAACTCCTTTCACACTTCATTGTTGGTGATGGACTGGTGGTGGGGGTTTAGGGTCTGGGTGGTGGGTGATGGCTGTGAAAGGGGAGGGACTTAGGGTTGAGGGTGATGACGGACGGTGGGGGTGATGGACTGGTCGGGAGGGTAAAGGGTTTGTGTTTCCAGAAGTAAACTGGTCCCCACAAAACTCCCTTCGACATTCCTGTTTGTGATGTACTGGTGGTGAGGGTGATGTCGGGTGGGTGGGGGATGGATTTGCTGGTGAGGGTGAGGGAACCTTTGGTGAGGGTGATAGACTGGTGGTAAAGGTGATGGACTGGTGGTGGGGGTGATGGACGGGTGGTGATGGAGATGGACTGGTGGGGGGTTGGACTTGTGAGGTGATTGACTAGTATAAGGTGAGATTGACGACGGTGATGGTGATGAACTGGGTCGGGAGGTGAAGGTCTGTGTTTCCATAGTCCATCTGTGTCCCCCAGATAACTCCCTTCCCACTTCTCTTGGGGATGATGTGCTGGTGGTGAGGGTGAGGTCTGGTGTGAGAGTGATGACCGGGGGTGAGGGTGATGGACTGGGGTGAGGGTGAGGACTGGTGAGGTGAGGACTGGTGGTGAGGGTGAGGACTGGTGGAGGGTGAGGATATGATTCCAGAAGTCCATCTGTGTCCCCTGAAGGGAACTCCCTTCCCACTTCCATTTTTGGGTGTTGGTGATTTGGTGAGGTGAGGTTGGTGAAAAGGGGTGATGGATTGACAGGTGAGGGTTATGGACTGACGGTTGAGGGTGAAGGCTGTGTTTCCAGAATCATCGTGTCCCTCAGACAACTCCCTTTTCCACTTCCCTTGTGGTGATGGTCGGTGGTGAGGGAGATAGACTTACGGTGAGGTGATGGACTACGGTGAGGTGATGGACTTGGTCGGAGGGTAAAGGGTCTTGTTCCAGAATACATCTGTGCCCTCAAAGACTTCCTTCCACACTTCTCTTGCTTGTAGTATGGTGGTGATGGTGATCGTCGGTGGTGAGGGTGATGGACAGTGGGAAAGGGTGATGGATTTGCGGTGGTGTGAACGGTGTGAGGGTGATGAACCGGTGGGGGTGAAAAACGGGTTTGTGAAGTGAATGACTGGTGGTGAGGGTGATGGACTAGTGTGAGGGTATGGATGTGGTGAGGGTTTTGACGGGTTGGTGGGGGTGATGGACTGGTGGTGAGGTGATTGACTAGTGGTAAGGGTGATTGACTGAGGGTCGGGAGGGTGAAGGCTGTGTTTCCAAAGTT
>NC_069423.1:48975043-48997543 GCF_026875155.1 Cherax quadricarinatus | reverse complement strand
TGGTAGGAGAGGTGCGCATCAAGGCTTGTCACATTTTTAAAAGGGGAAGTAGGTCGTGCCCAAAATTAGGCAACGAAAACCCCAAGTATTAAGATCCCAAAAGTTCGGTCTGACAGTTATAGATGAATTTCAAGAACCACATTTTTGTTTAATTTTAGACCTTGTGAAACTTTTGGGACTTTATTGGGGAAACGTTTTCGCCACACAGGGCTTCATCGTCCATAAAAGGAGAATTTTAAAGAACGGATAAATGGGGAAATAAAGCCCCAAACCCTTTTGGTCGATGTGGCGTCCATCTTTTAAATAAATAGGGGCAACGGCGGAAAAGGGACTTATAAACCGTTGGTGGGAAAGGGGTGAAAGCAGCATAAGCGGTGTCACATTTGTTAAATTTGGGGAAGTAGGTCGTGCCCAAAATTAGGAAAGGAAAATTCCCAATATTTAAGCCCCCAAAGAAGTTGCTGTCTACATTTTAGTAGATGAATGGTTCAGAAACCGACATGTTGAAAATTAACACTGTAACCTGGGTTCTTTATTGAGGAAACGTTTCGCCACACAGTGGCTTCATCATCCATACAAAGGAAATCTTGAAAAACGGGATAGAGTATAACATCCCCAAACCCTTTGAGTCTTTGGGGTCTTTTCCATAAACTTAAATAGAATAGGGCATACTGCGGAAAAGGAGTTTATAAACCTTGGTAGGGAGGGCAGCAGTCATAGGGGGGTGTCACATTTGTTCAATGGGGAAGTAGGGTCGTGCCCAAAATTAGGCAAGCAAAAATTCCCAAGTTTTAAGATCCCAAGAAGTTGCAGGGCCCCTACGGGTTGAATAAAAGGGGTTCAAGAACCGACATGTGATAAATTAGACACAGTGCAACCTTGGGTATCTTTATTGGGGAACGTATTATGTTGAGGTGACGACTTTCCACCCTTTCCGGGGGAAACTTAAGGGCAAAATTTCTCTTCTTGCCTTCCCAAACTGGTATTATAACACTTTAATTATAATATAAAATTGGAAGGGGCTTGTGGGGGCGGCCACACTAAAAAATGTCCACTCAGGGGAAATGTTTTGTTAAAAACTCCCCATCAACGTCAACCTTTCAGTTTACTAAGAGAGATTTTGAAAAGGAACAAAATGTAACATGAGAGTGAAGAACATGTTATAACACTTTGTGTGAGACAATTTGGAAAACATGAGAGTAAAACATGTTATAACCAGATTGTAATAAAGTTGGTAGAATTACCGACAATAATCCAAATAACGTCTGCATGAAAGCCAAAATTATTTCGGTGTCCGACAGATTGAAATAAAGTTGGAGAAAACCGACAATAACCCAAAAAAACGTCTGCAGAAATGTCCTTTTATGTTGCGGTTCCGACAGATTGTAAAAAGTTTTTGAGCGAAACTTTTTGCTACAATAAATGTCACTTTAGTTGCACTTGGCCCTTTTTTCTTTACATTTATAACACATTAAAAAAAGAATGTCAACCGACCAAACAAAAAAAAAAGACATCACAGATCCATGAGTTTGTTTTTAAAACTGCAATTTTTTTCCTCTATCGATCAATTAACATCTTAACATTTTTCAGTTTTTTTCAATAAATCATTTTTTTATTGTCTGGGGTAATAGAACAACTTTATTTTTCATTATTTGTTCATGTTTCCTTAAAGTTTCTGAAGATTGCTTTGATGGCCACTTTTTTGGCTCCACTTAAAGGTACAAGTGAGTATTTACTCTCTAATCTCACCAAGTCGAAGATTAAAATAAAAATTGAAGATAACAATTTTTTCTTTATTTTTTGTACAAAAGTTGTAAAAAATTAGTTTCAGAAAAAAATCCCGAAAAAGTAGTGAAACTCCTCTGTAAGTGATAAATAATTGTTTTCCTTAATTAGAAGCAAAAAAAATATAAAAACACTTGTAACACATTACACCTTCACGAGTACACATTACACCTTCACTTAGTACACTTTCACCTCACTGTAGTACAATACACCTTCACTGTAGAAAAAACAAAACACCTTCACGTATACACTTTCACTCACTGTAGACCATACACCTTCACTGAATACACATTACCCCCTGGGAGTACCGTTAAAAATTCACGTAGTACTATTGCACCTTTACTTAGTACGCGTTTTAAAACTTTTAATGTGTACACATTCACCTTCACTTAGAAAACATTACACCTTTACTGTATACACTTACACCTTCACTGTATACCATTACAACCCTTTCCCGTAGTAAAAAACCCCCCACACCTTTACTGTAGTACACTTACACCTTTACTGAATACACATTAACCTTCACTGGTACACATTACACGTTCACGTAGTAACTTTTCACCTTCACTTAGTACGCTTAAAAATTCACTGTAGTACATATTACACCTTCACTGTAGTACCGTAAGTCTTTACTGTAGTACACATTTCACCCTTTACTGTAGTACACATTCACCCCCTGTAGTACACATTACACCTTTACTTAGTACACATTACACCTTCACTGTAGTACACTTACACCTTCACTGAGAACAATTACACCCTTTACTGTATACACATTACCCTTCACTGTAGTACGCGTTTAAAACTTCACTGTAGTACACATTTCACCCCACTGTAGTACACATTACACCTTCACGTAGAACACATTTTCACCTTCACTGAAATACACTTACACCTCACTGAGAAAACATTCACCTTCACTGTAACACATTTCACCTTTACGAGTACACATTTCACCTTCATGTAGACAAAATACACCTTTACTGTAAACACATTACACCTTCCGATACACTTTCACTTCACTGTAAACACATTAAAACCTTCCTGTAGTACACATTAAACCTTCACGTAAACACATTACAAACCCTTACTGATACACATTACCCTTCACTGAAGGAGTGGGCAAGTTTTCAACACTTTGGACATTCATCTACGTAAATAAAACACTCACAAACACTTTTAAACATTAAAAAAGTAAGAAAAAACTTGTACTAAGTAAAATTCACATTAATAAAAAGGAATCCAAAATTTGTTCTTAAATTTGCCTCCGAGGTGGGCCCAACTGTGTAGCAGCTTTGGCTCGTCCAGCTGGTCCCGGGCGCGGCGTCTTGGTGGGGGTAATTACTGGACGCAGTTTTTTGTGTTTCCCCTCCAGTAATTCACCCACCTGACACTTAACCCTGGACCACTAGACAGGACCAAGTTTTCCATGCAGCAAGATCACCGAGGGTGGCAACCGCTGACTCTGGGGAAGTGGAGACACTGATCCAGGGAAAGCACCGCCGACCTTAGGTGAGTGTGGAAGGGAACACATCCTGGAGCGAACGGATGGATTCCTGGATACATGAACTTGAGGAAGGCTGTTGTTGAGGTTGACCTTGGGTAAGTGGGGAAGGGGAGACATCCGGCGGCGGACGGATGGATTCTTGGATACACGAACTTGGGGAAGGCATGAATACTAGCAGTTGAGGCTGACCTTGGGTAAGTGGGGAAGGGGAGACATTCGGGAGCGAACGGATGGATTCCTGGACACATGAACCTGGGGAAGGCATGAATACTAGCAGTTGAGGCTGACCTTGGGTAAGTGGGGAAGGGGAGACATCCGGCGGCGGACGGATGGATTCCTGGATACATGAACTTGGGGACGGCATGAATACTAGCAGTTGAGGCTGACCTTGGGTAAGTGGGGAAGGG
Organism: Cherax quadricarinatus; assembly: GCF_026875155.1. Taxonomy (NCBI): domain Eukaryota; kingdom Metazoa; phylum Arthropoda; class Malacostraca; order Decapoda; family Parastacidae; genus Cherax; species Cherax quadricarinatus. Next base: position 48,993,844 of record NC_069423.1, on the reverse strand, counting down.
GAGACATCCGGCGGCGGACGGATGGATTCCTGGATACATGAACTTGGGGACGGCATGAATACTAGCAGTTGAGGCTGACCTTGGGTAAGTGGGGAAGGGGAGACATCCGGCGGCGGACGGATGGATTCCTGGATACATGAACCTGGGGAAAGCAAGAATACAGGTTGGTGAGGCTGACCTTGGGGAAGTGAGAAAGGGGAAACATCCGGCGGCGGACGGATGGATTCCTGGATACATGAACCTGGGGAAGGCTGAGGCTGGAAGGCAGAGAGAGAGAGGCGAGGCTGACCTTAGGGAAGTGAGGAAGGGGAGACATCCGGGGGCCCACGGATGGATTCCTGGACACATGAACCTGGGGAAGGCGAGGGGGGGGGCGGACCTTAAAGACGAACCACTGGCCTCCACGTGGCAAGGTCTGGTAACTCAGAGATAACTCTGAGGCTGATAGTGGTCGCAAATAATACTAGTTTTATTATTAGAATAATCTTCTTATTATTATTATTTTATTATTATATTGTATTATTATTATTGCTATATTATTATTATATTGTTATCATTATTATTATTATTACTATTATAATTCATGATATGCTAATTTGGACTCAAAAGTGTAAATCTCACCAGTAGTCACAGTGGTGTTATTCCCACTCCAGCCTCTCTGACAGTAGCCACTGATGTGTTTCTCCCACTCCAGCCTCTCTGACAAAAGCCACTATGGTGATATTGCCACCACAGCCTCTCTGACAGCATCCACGGTGGTGTTATTCCCCCTCCAGCCTCCCTGTCAGTAGCCACTGTGGTGTTACTCCCTCTCCAGCCTCTCTGACAGAAGCCACTGTGGTGATATTCCCACCTAGAAAAGTATCCCCAGCCACCTCTACTTTACTGTTCTTCGGTGTTACTGTATTGTTCTTGTGTTACAGCACTGTTCTTCTGTGTTACTGCACTGTTCTTCTCTTTTACTGTATTGTTCTTTTATGTTACTGTACTGTACTTCTGTGTTACTGCACTGGTCTTCTGTGTTACTGTACTGGTCTTCTGTGTTACTGTTCTGGTCTTCTGTGTTACAGTACTGATCGTCTGTGTTACATTACTGGTCTTCTGTGTTACTGTACTGGTCTTCTGTGTTACTGTACTGGTCTTCTGTGTTACTGTACTGGTCTTCTGTGTTACTGTACTGGTCTTCTGTGTTACTGTACTGTGTTGCAGAAATGTTATTTTGATTTACATCTCTTGTATTACAATCTTTTTTGTGTTGTGCTTTTTTACGTAATATACGTGTTTTGTGTTAATGTACCATTTTATGTGTTACTATGCTGTTTTTTGTGCCAAGATAATGTTTTTTCTCTCGATTTAATGTTTTATTTGTTACTACAATGTTGTGTGTGGCACTATAATGTTTTATGTGTTATTATACTCTTATGTGTTATTATACTGTTTAATGTGTTACTGTACTGTTTTTTGTTACTGTGCTGTTCTTACATGTTACTGTACTTGTCTTTTATATTAGTGTACTTATTGTAAGTTACTGTAGTGTTCTTGATTGTAAATTGTCTTTTGACACCGACATATTGTGGTAAAGGTCACCTGTATCATGAACTGTACTTAAGTGTTCTTTTCCACTGTACTGTTATTGTGTTTTGCTGTACCGACTTTGTGTATGTCTTTACCTTTCTTGTAGGTTGACATTCTGGCTGTATCCTTGTCATAAACTAAAGGTTCTACACTGCTATATACACCAAACAATTTCAAACTTTTCCACTGCGTCTTACACAACAATGTCTCCCACACTAACATTCATGTCTCTTGCATCACTCAACATTCCCAACACATTCACTTAACATCTCCCAGAATTCCTTTTTCTTATCTGTACATTTCTCACTTTTAAAATATTTATCCAAATAAACCTATCCACAATACTCGCCAAAAATCAGTAGCTCTCAGGTAATATAGACGACCATCATGATAGTCTCCATCTGTCCACCAAAACCATTTCGATAGCCATTCCTGCAACCTGGCTAGTTTCTCGCTGTTCTTGTCTCCAGTAGGTTTTTTTTTTTTTTTTTTGCAACGATTTCTTGCTCTAATATATGTTTGAAACCCTGGTACCATAAGTTTTGTTCTTTGCATAAAGGATTTATTTTGTTTTTTTATCTGTAGTTAAATAATGTTCTTCAAAAATATATTTTACAATTCTGTCTAACACTGTGCAAGGCTTTGATCTGTTTCACTAGCACTGACTGGTACCTAAGTTTCACTTGTGTAGATATATGAGCCTAATTATTTTATGTGATGAATGGTTCGAAAAACCGACAAGTTGAAGATTGAGACACTTATGCAGCATATGGGAATCTTTATTCAGGAAACGTTTCCCCACACAGTGGCTTCATCAGTCCAATACAAAGAGGAAGGCGTAAGGAGAGGAGGAGAATGAGGTAATCAGTCCCTCAACCTAGAGTCGATGTGTTCAGTCCATCAATCTTGTAGAATGTACAGCATAGGGCCGTAGAGGTGGCTTATATACTGTAGTGAGGTGATTTGAAGCAGGCGGAGGCGGGGTCATAGTGGTACCATCCACTAGTCGGAGTAGGTCTTCGTCCAAAGGGTTTAAACAAGTGTTAAAGAATTCTTTGTAACAAGATACATGTGCTGCAGTGTCTACAGTTGTTTTTGGGGCTGAGAACCCCCGTGGGGCGAAACGTTTCCTGAATAAAGATTCCCATATGCTGCATAAGTGTCTCAATCTTCTAATTATTTTAGTTATTATTGTCTTTTTTAAAACGATATAATCGTGGCTGCTGAAAACCTATTATGCAGAGTAACTTTTGTACAATTTCAAACTACAACGCTTTCATTTTCCCCTCTAAACAATGTTAGGTCATTTGGTTCATGCTACGAAATTTCAGAGTATTCTCCAACAGGGGAAAAGTCTTTAAAACGTAAAACATTCATAAAAATTTAGATTAAAATTTGTTTCCCCAATTTTTAGTCACTATAGTAAAAAATTTCAACAATTCAAAAACATTTATGCAACCTTTCAAAAAAATAATGTTACAGTATTTAAAAGCCCTTTCATAATGAGATGGTTTTTTAATGACGAAAAAAACCTGCCCATCACAAACAAAACAAAAACTTCCCAAAAAATTTCCCAATTCGAAAAAACCGAAAAAATAACCAAAAAAATTTTTGCCGGCATCAAAAACAGCTTCCCTAGACGTCTCCTTGTTAATATCTTAAAAAACTTCCATCAACGAAATCATCTAATGCATAAAGTATTGTTTAGAAGCAATACAAAAATCATACCAATTAATTTTTTAAGTTCAGAAGAATCAATGAAACAAAAAAATGCAGAAAATTTCTTTGCAAAAAAGGGTACTTGAATAGGAATTGTAATGCAATAACTACTGTAAATTTTTAAACCTATCCATGATGAACATAAAAAAAAACAGAATATAGCTAATTAAAAAATTTAATTAACCTTAAAAAATCTTAGCGAAATATAAAAATACAATAAAAAAGGGAAATTTTAATTTAAACCTTTTTAGGAATCAAAGTATTATGAAATAATGTGAAAAAAAATTAAAAAACAAGTATAATATTACTAAAATATTTTTATACTTAAAAAATATGAAATATATTCATTTTTTCAGATAATTATGAATATATTGATACGTTTCTCAGACTGATATATAATAAATTTCAGAGAACCGACACGTTTTGAAAAATTTAGACACAGGGTCAACCTTGGGTACTTTAATTGAGGAAACTTTCCCCACACAGGGGGTTTTCTCACCCAACAAAGGAAACTTGAAGAACAGAGTAAAATGAGGTAATCAGCCCCCTAAAACCTTGAGTCGATTGTCAGTCCATAAATTTGAATAGAATACGGCATACGTGGGAAAGAGCTTAAAACCTTGGGTAGGAGAGGTGCACAGTCATGGGCGGTGTCACATTTGTTCAATGTGGAAGTAGGTGTCCCCAAGAATTAGGCAAGCGAAGAATTCCCAAGTATTAAGACCAAAAGTTGCAGTTCTGACGGTTTAGTAGATAAGGGTTTCAGAGAACCAAATGTTGAAAAATTAGACATTTGTGCAATTTTGGGGATCTTTATTGAGGAAACGTTTCCCCACACATGGCTTCATCAGTCCAACAAAGGAGAATTTTCAAGAACAGGATAGAAGAGGGTAATCGTCCCTAAACCTTGAGTCGATTGGTCAGTCCATCAATCTTGAATGAATACGGCATACGTCGGAGAAGGAGTTTTAAAAAACCGTGGGAGGAGAGGTGCAGCAGCTAGGGGGGTTGTCCTTTGTTCAATGTGGAAGTAGTCGTGCCCAAAAATTTAGGCAAGAAAAGAATTCCCAATTTAAAACCCAAGAAGTTGCAGTGTCGACTTTTGTAATAATGGTTCAGAGAACCGCATGTTAAAAATTAGACACATTGAAAACCTTGGTATCTTTATTGGGGAACGATTATGTTGTGGCGGGACGCGTTTCCAGCCTTCCTGGGGGGACATTACACGGAAACAAATTTCTCTTCTTGTCCTTCCCAGTAACGGTATTATAACAATTTAATTATAAAAAAAAATTTGGAGGTGCTTGGTGGGGGGCCCACTTAAAGATAAGTCCATCAAGGAAATTTTTGTTAAAACCCCAGATAAACTCACCTTCTAGTTTATAGAAGATTTTGAAGTAATTTTGGAACAGTGAGAGGAAAAAATTTTAAAACCCAATTGTGTAGACAATATGGAAAAAGTGAGGGGAAGAACATTTTTTAAAAACACTTTGGTGAGACAATTTTGGTAACATGAGAGTGAAGAACATGTTAAACACATTAACAAAGGAATGCAACACTGCCCAAGTCAAGATATGATAAAGATCAACACAGATCTCTTAAGAGTTTTTTTGCCAACTTAATTTCTTTCCATCTATCGTAGTAATTTAAACTTTCTCATTTTTTCAGTTGTTTTAATAATATTTTTTTATGTCTGAGGAAATAGAACCCCCTTTTTTCAATTTTTGTTAATGTTTCTCTAAAGTTTTAAAAATTTGCTATTTGGGGCCACTTATTTGGTTTTTCCACTTAAAGGAAAAAGTGAGTTTTCCCACTCTTTTGAATCCACCAAGTGAAGATTATAAAAAATTTTTTAAGATACAATTTGTTCTTTATTTTGCCAACCTTTGTATAAAAATTAGTTTCAGAAATAATGCCAAAAAAAAGTATGAAACTCTTTCTGTAATGATAAAAAATTTGGTTATCCTTAATTTAGATGCAAAAATAAAATAAAAAGACTTGTATCACTTTAAACCTTCCTGTATACACTTTACCCCTTTCACGTAACACTTTACACCTTCACTTAGTACACTTACACCTTCCTGTGAACACTTACACCTTCATATGGAGGTGGAAAGTTTTTAAAACACTTGGACATTCATCTAGAAAAATAAAAAACTCACAAAATTTTTAAAAATGTTAAATAAGTAAAAAAAATCTTGTACTAATATAAATTCCAGTGAATAAAAAAGGAATTCCAAAATTTCTTAATTAGCCTCCGAGGGGGCCCAATGTGTAGCATTTGGGGGTCTCGTCCAGCGGGTGACGGTCCGGCTTTTTGGTGGGGTAATTACTGGACGCATTTTTTCGGGTGTTTTCCCCTCCAGAAATTCCACCCCCCTGGACAGCTCTCCCGAGACCAGCTAACAGGACCAATTTTCCATGCAGCAAGATCAGAGGGTGGCAACCGCTGACCTGGGAAGGAGACACTGACCAGGAAAAGCACCGCCCACCTTAGGTGAGTTTTGGGAAGGGAACACACCGGGGACGAACGGATGAATTCCTGGGATACTGAACTTGGGGAAGGTTGTTTTTTGAGGTTGCCCTTTGGGGTAAGTGGGGAAAGGGGGAGACTGGCGGGGGAGGGTGGTTTTTTCCCTGGATACATGAATTTGGGGGGGCATGAAACTAGATTGAGGCGGCCCTTGGGGGTAAGGGGGGAAAGGGGAGACATCCGGGCGGACGGATGGTTTCCGGGAAACATGAACTTGGGGAGGCATAAAAATACTACAGTTGAGGCGACTTTGGGTAAGTGGGGAAGGGGAGACACCCGGCGGGGGAGGGAGGGTTTTCCCTGGATACATGAACCTGGGGAAGGCATGAATACAGCAGTTGGGGCTACCTTGGGTAATGGGGAAGGGGGAGACTTCGGGACAAAGGGGGGGGGTTCCTGGACACATAAACCCGGGAAGGGGCATGAATACAGCAGTTGGGGCTCCCTTTGGGGTAAGGGGGAAGGGGAGACACCGGGCGGCGGACGGAGGGTTTCCCTGGATACTGAACTTGGGGACGGCGAATATAGAAATGAGGTGACCGGGGTAAGGGGAAGGGGAGACATCCGGCGGCGGACGGATGGTTTCCGGGATACAGAACTTGGGGACGGCATGATACTACAGTTGGGGCTGCCCTTTGGGGTAAGGGGGGGAAGGGGAGACATCCGGCGGGACGGAGGTTCCTGGATACATACCGGGGAACAGAAAGAATACGGTTGGTAGGCTGCCCTTTGGGGAAGTGAAAAGGGGGAAACACCCGGGGGGCGGACGGTTGGAAATCCGGGATACATGAACCGGGGGAAGGCTGAGGCGGGAAAGCAGGAGAGAGGGGGCGGGGCTGACCTTAGGAAAGTGGGAAGGGGAACATCCGGGGCCCACGATGGTTTCCCTGGACACATGAACCTGGGAAGGCGAGGGGGGGGGGGGATCTTAAAGACAAACCCAGGCCTCCCACGTGCAAGGTCTGGTAACTCAGAAAACTCGGGGCGATAGGGGTCGCAAATAAAACTAGTTTATTTTTAGAATAAATTTTTTTTAATTATTTTTTAAATTTTTTATTGTATTATTATTTTTGTTTTATTATTATTAATTGTTATCATTTTATTATATTACAATTATAATTTATATATGCTAATTTGGGCTCAAAAGTGTCAAACCCCAGTAGTCACAGTGGTGTTATTCCCCTCCACCTCTCTGACAGAGCCCCTGTTGTGTTACCCCATTCCCGCCCCGACAAAAGCCCCTATGGTGATATTTTCCACCCCAGCCCTTTGACAGATCCACGGGGGTGTTTTTCCCCCTCAGCCTCCCTGTCAGAGCCATGTGGTGATACTCCCACTCCCGCCTCTCGACATAGCACTTTGTTTACTCCCACTCCAGCCTTTTCTGACAAAAACCAACCCCCCTCTCTGACAGCATCCCAGTGGTGTTATTCCCCCTCCGCCTCCCTGTCATGCCACTTGGGTGTTATCCCACTCCAGCCTTCCCGACAGAACCCCTGTGGGGATATCCCACCAGAAAAGTATCCCCCCCCACCTCTACTTTACTGTTCTTCGGTGTTACTGTATTGTTCTTGTGTTACAGCACTGTTTTTCTGTGTTTTCTGCATGTTTTTCTCTTTTACTGTATTGTTCTTTTATGTTACTTCGAAATTTTGTGTTACTGTACTGGTCTTTTTGTTTTCGTCCCGGTCTTCTGGTTACGACTGGGCTTCGTGTTACTTACTGGGCTTTTTGTGTTACGTACTGGTTTTCTGTGTTACGTACTGTTTCTGTTTACTGTACTAGTCTTCTGTGTTACTGTAAGGGTTTTTGTGTTTCTGTACTGGTCTTTTGTGTTACGTACTGGTTTCTGTGTTACTTACTGGGCTTTTTGTTACTGTACTGGTTTTCTGTTTATGTTCTGGTCTTCTGTGTTACTGTAAAGTCTTCGTGTTACTGTTGGCTTCTGTGTTACGTTGGCTTCCCGGTTACGTACGGGCTTTTGGTTTTGTACTGGTCTTCTGTGTTACGTACTGGTCTTCTGTTTACTGTATGGTCTTCGTGTTACTTAAAATGGTCTTCTGTGAAAAGACGTCTTCGTGTTACGTACGTGTTTTCAGCAATGTTTTTTTGATTTACGTCTCTTGTATTACAATCTTTTTTGTGTTGTTTTTTTACGAAATTTTTGTTTTTGTTAAAATCCATTTTTTTGTGTTACTAGCTGTTTAATGTGTTACTTACTGTTTTTTTTACTGGCTGTTCTTAATTTAGGACTTTTCCTTTTAAAATTGTGTACTTTTTGTAAGTTACTGAGTGTTCTTTATTGTAAATTGCTTTTGACAGACCATATTGTGTAAAGGTCACCCTTTTCATAACGTACTTAAGTGTTTTTTCCCCTGTACTGTTATTGTTTTTGCTGTACCGACTTTTTGTAGTCTTTTCCTTTCTTGTAGGTTGACATGCTGGCTGTATCCTTGTCATAAACAAAGGTTCACACTGTATATACACCCAAAAAAATTCAAACTTTTCCACTGCTCTTACACAACAAGTTCCCACACTAACATTATGTCTCTTATCACTCAAAATTCCCCAAAACATTTACTTAAACACTCCCAGAATTCCTTTTTTTTATCTGTACATTTCTCACTTTTTAAAAATTTATCCAAAAAACCTATCCACAAAAGTCCCCCCAAAAATCATAGCTTCAGGTAATATAGAACCAAGATAGTCTCCTCTGTCCACCAAAACCATTTTGATACCATTCCTGCAACCCGGCTAGTTTCTCACTGTTTTTTGTCTCCATAGGTTTTTTTTTTTTTTTTTTTTTTTTTTTTGCAATGATTTTTGCTCAATATATGTTTTTAAACCCCCGGTCCATAAGTTTTTTCTTTTTCATAAAAGGGTTTATTTGTTTTTTTTAACTGTATTAAAAAATGTTCTTTAAAAAATATTTTAAAATTCTGTCTAACACTGTGCAAGGCTTTGATCTGTTTCACTAGCCAGACTGGTACCTAAGTTTTTACTTGTTTTAGATATTGAGCCTAATTTTTAGTTATTTTTTGTCTGTTTTCAAGGAATAATACAGTGACAGCTGCAACTTATTGCGACTAACTTTTTTACAATGCTTCAGTAACAACAACAGCTTTCATTTTCCCTTAAACAATTGTTAGGTCACTTGGTTCAGTAGCTACAGTAATTTTTAGAGGTATTTTTCCAACGTGAAAGTCATTATACGTTAAACATCATAAAAAGTTAAATATTTGAATTGTTTCCCAAAATATGTTAGTCACTATGTTAAAATCTTCAACAATTCAAAAACATAATTTCAACCTTTCAAAAAATAATGTTACAGATTTAAAAGACCTTCATAATGGATGAGTCTTTTAAAGAAAAAAAATCACTGACCACCTAACAAAAAAAAAACTCTCCAAAAAAATTTCCAATTCGAGAGACCAAAAAAGTAACAAAAAATTTTGCCAGAGCATCTAACAGCCTTGCCTAACGTTCCTTGTTTTAAAATCTCTGTAAACTTCCATCAACGAAAATCACTAAAACATAAGATTTATTTTTAAATGCAATAGGAAAATCATACCCAAACCTAAGTTGCAGAAAATCAAAGAAAAAAAAATGCAAAAAATTTTTTTTGCCAACAGGTACTTGAATAGGAAGTTTTAAGTGCAATAATACGTAACTTTAACGATTTCTATGATGAATCAAAAATAAAAATAGAAAAGAATTACAAAATATTTTAACCTTTAAAATCTTACGCGAAAATAAAAAATACAATAAAAAGGGAAGTTAAGGTTAACCTTTTTTTGGGTAATCAAAGTATAAAGAAATAACGGAAATAAATTACAAAAATCAAATATAATATTAACTAAATTATTTTTTTATTTAATATATTATAAATTATTATGCATTTTAGATAAATGAAATTTGTATTTTTTTCTCAGACTATTTATTGTTCAAGTTTGTTAAAAAAATAAAAGAAACCGAAATCAAACACTTACAACGTAATATATTTTTGACCTGCTTGTTCTGTTTTTCAAAGTTGTGCTTCTTGTACACAAAAAACCTGCAATTACACACAAAAACATTCACTTTTTTTCTCTACTTTTTTTGGGTTTGATAAAACATTAAGAGTAATATGTATCTGAATAATAACAAAATTTTGTAAATAGTTTAGAATCTTCGTAAAATTATTTATCACATAATCACTTAAAACTTGTAGAGACAAAAACTAAAAATAGGAAAAAAAAACCGAAAAATAACATACACCGAAAAAAGGCAATAAAAAAAAAAAGAACAAGCAAGGAAATATACCCCGGAGAAGGCAGCGAACAATAATACTATGTACATGGGGGAAGGCAGCAAACAAGGAAAATTAAGACCTTTTAGAAGCGGGTAAAGGGGAAACTGAAAGAGAGGTAAGTTTTGGAAAAAAAAAAACAAAGAAAAAAAAAAGTAAAGAACACAGAAAACTTCTTAAGGAAAACCATTTAAACCCAAAAACAACGAATACCAGTGGAAAGACAATCTCACTGTTTTTTCATAAACTTCAAAACACAACTTGTTCAATTATTTTTCAATCATTCAAGTTAAGAAAAAAATGGGTGTTTTTCTACTTTTAACATAATCAGGGGTTGCTGCCCAATTGTTTAAAACAAGAAATTTCCAGTATAAAACCCAAAAGATCAGAAAACTGTGAACCGACTACTACACCCAAGAAGGTAAACACAAAGTCAAAAGAAAAACGTATGAAATAATCCACGACACCCAATGAAAAAATTGTTTTTCATAATATCAGTAGGCGAAAAGCAAACAATTTTTCTACATTCTCTTCTTCCTAATAAATTACACAAAAGTTTCTCGAAAAAAAAATACAGGAAGGCAAAGTTTCTTCAAACAAAAGACCAAAAGGTAACACGGGCAATTAGCAAGAACCATTTAAAAGTAAGTTCGTTCTAAAAAAATTTGTGTTTAAAAAAAAATTAAATTATTTTGTACCCAAAAGAAACCTTTGAAACTTTTTTTAACCTTTTTAAACAAGGCAATTTTTAAATTTTGCCTAATCCCCTAAATAGTTTTAGATAAGTTTTTAAAAAATTTAATATAAACAAAAAAAACCCAAGAAATGAAAAATTCATACACAAATTTTGGCTTGCCTAATTTTGGTAAAGAAGTGTGTTCATTTAAAACCAAAAAAGCAAGTTAAAACCCATTCCGCTAGATATATATATATAATATATATAATATAAATATATAATAATATATATAATATATAATATATAAATTTTATATATATATTACATATAAAAAATTATAATTTAAATATATATATATATATATATATATAATAAATTTTTATATTAAAAAAAACATATATATATATATATATATTTAATATAATATAAAATTATAATATATATATATTTAATATATACATTAATATTTATATAAATATATATATATATATAATTTATATATTTATATAAAAAATATATTAAAATTTTAAAATTATTATATTATTATATAAAAAAATCAAAAAATTTCCCCCTTCCCCCCTTTCCCAAAGGGATGCCTTTTTAACCAGTTCTCCTTCTTTCCCCCGGGCCATGTGTCCAGGAGCCCCCTGTCCGCCTCAGACATTTCCCTTCCCCCCTTCTCCCAAAGGGCGCCTTTGTAACCATACTCCCTTTTTTTCCCCCGGGCCAGGTCCAGGAGTCCATCTGTCCGCCTCAATATTTCCCTTCCCCCCTTCCCAAGGTCTGCCTTTTTTAACCAGTTTTCCTTTTTTCCCCGGTCCATGTTCCAGGGTCCATCGTCCCCCTCAGATATTCCCCTTCCCCCCTTCCCCCAAGGTGTTCTCCTTTTCCCCGGTCCATTGTCCGGGGTCCCTCCTTGGCCCACGAATGTCCCCCTTCCCACTTCCCTTAGGATATCCCAGCCTCAGCCCCTTCCCCCGGTTAATATTATATATATATAATATTTGTAATACATGAAAACAACACTCTGAAAAATAGAGAAATTCCAAGCCTTTTGTGACACCCACATTATCAAGGAATTATGAAAGGAAGATCCAAAGGGAAACTATATAAGGGGTCCGGCCACACCTCACTATCAAACCCAAACGGGTTAAACACGTGAAAACGCGGCGAGCCAACTTGGATGGTCCTTTGCACAAATACCCCCCAAACTATTCTACCCAAGAAAAAATTTAAAAATTTTTGTCCGGGGATTATTAAATTCATTCCCAAATTCTATTAATTATAAATGGGTTATTTTATAAACCCCAAAAAAAATATTCTATTATGTCAAAACTGCTTTTTTAAAAAAAATTCAATTTATTCCCGTCGACCCGGGCTTGCTTGATACTACTTTTTAAATTTTTGAAAAACAATTGGATGTTAAAATCTCTTACATGAATAAATAGAGCATTGGAATCTTGTCCAGTTCTAATGCTATATTTATGTTGTTTTAATCTTAGTTCGAGATTTTTACCAGTTTGACCGTAATAAACTTTATCGCAAATTTTACAAGGAATCTTATAGACACATCCATCAGCATTTTGGGGGGAATTCTTTATCAAAAGTTTTTTTACTGTATCAAGATTTTTGAATACAACTTTAATATTAAAAGTCTTAAGAAGAGAAGGCATATCAACCAAGTTTTCATGGTAAGGGAGAACCAACATATTTTTAGTTGAATAAGGCTGGTTGCCCCTTTTTGGATTATAAAAAGTGTTTCTAGCAACTTTAAAAGATTTATCAATTACATTTCTTGGGTATTTTAAATCATTACCTATTTCATAAATTTTGGATATTTCCTCATCTATGAACTCAGGACTACAAATTCGTAAAGCTCTCAAAAACATTGATGAGAAAACAGACAGTTTGACTCTATCTTGATGCGAGGAATAATAGTGGACATAGGAACAGTTATTTGTAGGTTTTCTGTAAATTTTAAATTTGAATTCATTATTACCCTTAATAATTAAAACATCTAGAAAATGCAAAGAGTTATTTTCTTCAAACTCAGCAGTAAAGTTTATAGAATGGGCTAAGCTATTTAATTTTCCAAGAAAATGGTGTATATCTACATTTTTGGGTATAAGACACAAAATATCATCAACATATCTGAACCATTTAGCTCTATTAGGGAGGATTGTGTTAAGCAACCTTGTTTCAAAAAATTCCATGTATAGGTTACTAAGAACAGGTGAAAGAGGATTTCCCATTGCCATACCAAACTTCTGAGTGTAAAACTTATCATTAAATACAAATTTTGCATCAACAATGCAAAGTTTAATAAGTTTAATGATAGTAGGAACTGGCAATGGTAAATCATAGTTAACGAGTTCTTCAGATAAGAAACTTAATAAATCATCAACAGGAACTTTCGTAAACAAGGAAGTAACATCAAAACTAACCATGTTAAAATCATTTAAGTCATTCTTTGTTTACGAAAGTTCCTGTTGATGATTTATTAAGTTTCTTATCTGAAGAACTCATTAACTATGATTTACCATTGCCAGTTCCTATTATCATTAAACTTATTAAACTTTGCATTGTTGATGCAAAATTTGTATTTAATGATAAGTTTTACACTCAGAAGTTTGGTATGGCAATGGGAAATCCTCTTTCACCTGTTCTTAGTAACCTATACATGGAATTTTTTGAAATAAGGTTGCTTAACACAATCCTCCCTAATAGAGCTAAATGGTTCAGATATGTTGATATGTTAGCAAGAACTCATTTAAAATTAAGTCCTTTCTAAAATTTTCTCTTATGCGTTTAAAGATACATTTTTTCCATTAATTTTAATAACATTTAATTTTATAACAAGAACAATTTATTTTAGCCTAACCCAACTAAATATATTTTAAATTTCTTTACAATAATTTGAGACTAAACAATCACAATGGAATATATATTTTTCGTTAGGTTCAGAATGATTTGGGCGAAATTATTGCATACACAAATTTTCGCTTGTCGTATATGGCAAGATGAGCGTTGATATTTAAGCCAAGATGGCAAGTTCTGCCTATTCGGCACGACATTATATATATATATATATATATATATATATATATATATATATATATATATATATATATATATATATATATATATATATATATCAATAACAGCACTGCGCTAGCCAAGGATTCGAACCCATGTTGTACTGGCCTGCCTCATTGTAAGCGAGAACCACATGACACTTTAAACCACAGGACCACCAAACCCTAGAAGAATGGCGTAGCCAGCACACAGCTAGCTGTTGGGCCGCCATCTCCGTACGCCCTCGGATGGCGGCCCTACAGCTAGCTGTGTGATGGCTGCGCCATTCTTGTAGGGCTGGGTGGTCCTGTGGTTTAAAGCGTCATGTGGTTCTCGCTTACCATGAGGCAAGCCTGTTCAACATGGGTTCGAATCCTTGGCTTGCGCAGTGTTGTTATTGATCAATACCACTCGTTCGTGGTTACAATAATATATATTGTATATATATTGTATATATATACACTATTCCGAGCAGGTACGAATTTTAGATTTTGCTGAAATAGTTAAAAAACTATAAATCATTAAAATCAGAACACATACTGGAGTACTCCTTTTGTGATCGGTTATAAACCTTTACTAATGATGAACTTCACTAAAACACAACACGACATTACTCTGAGTTGTAATTTTTTTTTAAGCAAATTCTTTCCGATGAAATAACTAGAAAGAGCTTCGTCAGATCAGCTTCAGTTGGAAGTGGAAATAAATGGTATAAAATACCGACACAATGGAAATATAAACACAAATGCAGTATAATGTGATCCTTTATTGACAACGTTTCACCCACACAGTGGGCTTTTTCAAGTCACACACGGATCTACCTGGATCTACTTCCCTTCAGTTGGAAGTATTGTTATATTAATTTTGAGAAAAAAAATTGGATTTCTTTTCTTCAGAGTAGATTCCAACATTTTTTTTTAAACAGAAAATAAAATACTGTATTTCATACAATTTCTGAGTGTGGCATCTTATGAGCTCCAAACTTTCCACAACTCAACATTTAAGTGGCTTCAAGCCTAATGTACTTACAAGTATTTTAGAATATTTGCCTCTATAATTTCTCCGATAGATTTTTATTAAATTTTGGCTGTGAATTTCCTAATTTACCACTTTTATTGAAGAAATTTGGTTATTAATATCCATATGACGATTTGTGAAAGTTGCTTTTGATTCTCTTCGAACCTACAAAGGTAATATTTAAATGCATTACCAGCATCATTGTAGCAGCGAGCAGCGAGACACACAACAACCTGGTTATTGAATACTGGGACACCTTTCTAGTGTTCTATTTTTTCGAACTTTTTGGTTTTATTTTGCTCATAACTGAGGCCTCAGCAATATGCTTCAGATATCAACAGTTGTGACAGGTCCACTAGGCCCAGAATCTTCGAACAACTGGATGTACAACATGTCTTGGATGACCAAAGTGTTGTTACTTGTTCCCAACGTCCTGGGAAAAGTTGATAACTTCCACAACCTGAGGGACACAGTTTGAACTTACAAAATAAGGTTTCTTGTTAGTATGATGGCGGCGGAGAGTGAAATTCAAGCGTTTAGGTCAGGATTCGCATTTTATGTGTAAAATAATATGAGTTTTTATTCCCTTCAAATCACGTTAAATATAATTCTGTTTTCCAGTTTGAGAGGTTTTAACATTTAATGGGTGATGTGTCTTACAGCCAGAATACAGTAATCATTCAGCTTAGTTTGCGTGTTTGCAATTTGCACCGCTGCTGTGGTTTCTAAAACTGAAGATTCATGATTTTATTTGGTGGGATGAGTCTTCATTTGTCATTCAGTAACTTAAGACAAATTCTTCTCATCGCTTCCAAATATTAATGATGATGTATTCTCTAAGAAGGTTGATAACCAAGAAGGTTGATGACCAAGAAGGTTGATAACCAAGAAGGTTGATAACCAAGAAGGTTGATAACCAAGAAGGTTGATAACCAAGAAGGCTGATAACAAAGAAGGTTGATAACCAAGAAGGTTGATAACCAAGAAGGTTGATAACCAAGAAGGTTGATAACCAAAAAGGCTGATAACCAAGAAGGTTGATAACCAAGAAGGTCCTGGGTCTTTTGCCTTCTGTTCTTTTTCCATTATCTAGTGCTATTAGTTTTTGCCTCCCTACACCTGCTGGTGAACCAAGGGCTAGGGCTCATTCTGGTCTTTCCATTATTTCTGGTACCCTTGAGAACAAACCTTTCCTCTGCCTCCTTGCATTTTGTTGTTACGTAGTCCATCATTTCGTGTACTGACTTTGTGTGTGTGTGTGTGTGTGTGTGTGTGTGTGTATGTGTGTGTGTGTGTGTGTGTGTGTGTGTGTGTGTGTGTGTGTGTGTGTGTGTTGTGTGTGTGTGGCGTGTGTGTGTGAGAGTGTGTGTGTGGTGCGTGTGGTGTAGCGTGTTGTGTTTTGTAGGTGATGTGTGCGTGTGTGTGTGTGTGTGTGTGTGCGTGTGTGGTGTGCGTTGTGTGCGTGCGTGTGTGCGTGGGTGTGGTGTGTGTGTGAGTGTGTGTGTGTGTGGGTGTGTGTGTTGTGTGTGTGTGTGTGTGTGTGTGTGTGATGTGTGCTTGCGCGCGTAGGAATGATGTGTGCGCGTGGTGTAGCACAAGTTGTACTCACCTGTTGAGGTTGCAGTGGTCGATTCCACGTCCTGGCCCCGCTCTTCACTGGTCGCTACTAGGTCACTCTCCCTGACGTGAGCTTTATCCATACCTCTGCTTAAAGATATGTATGGTTCCTGCCTCCACTACCATCGCTTTCCAAACTATTCCACTTCCTCACTACTCTGTGGCTGAAGAAATACTTCCTAACATCCCTGTGATTCATCTGTGTCTTCAACTTCCAACTATGTCCCCTTGTTGCTGTGTCCCATCTCTGGAACATCCTGTCTTTGTCCAATTGTCAATTCCTACCAGTCATTTTGTATTCGTTATATGTCATCCCAATCTTCTGTCCTCTAGTATACCTGCCTGTTGGTGTAGTGTGGAGAGTATACCTGCCTGTTGGTGTAGAGTGTGGAGAGTATACCTGCCTCTTGGTGTAGTGTGGAGAGTATACCTGCCTGTTGGTGTAGTGTGTGGAGAGTATACCTGCCTGTTGGTGAAGAGTGTGGAGATATACTGCCTGTTGGTGAAGTGTGTGGTGAGTATAACTGCTGTTGGTTGTAGAGTGTGTAGGGGAGTATACTGCCTGTTGGTTGTAGAGTGTGCAGAGTTACCTGCTGGTGGTGTAGAGTGTGGGAGTATTAGCTGCCTAAAAAAACCATACCCCGGCCGGGATGAAACCCGCGGTCGTAGAGTGTCATTACCGATTTCTTGAGTCAGTATAGCTGCTGTTGTTAGAGTGTGGGAAGTATACCTGCCTGTGGTGTTTTGTAGAGTGTGGAGAAGTATACCTGCCTGTTGGTGTAGAGTGTGGAGGAGTATACTGCATGTTGGTGTAGGAGTGTGGAGAAGTATACATTGCCTGTTGTTGTAGAGTGTGGTGGTATACCTGCCTGTTGGTTGTAGAGCGTGGCGAGGATATACCTGCTGTTGGTGTGAGTGTGGAGGAGTATACTGCCTGTGGTGTAGAGTGTCGTTAGAGTATACCTGCTGTTGGTGTAGAGTGTGGAGAGATTATACTGCTGTTGGTGTTAGAGTGTGGAGAGTATACTGCACTGTTGGTGTAGAGTGAGTGAGAGTATACCTGCTGTTTGTATAAAGTGTGGAGAGTATACCTGCTGTTGGTTGTAGAGTGTGGAGAGTATAGTGCCTGTTGTGTAAGAGTGAAGGAAGATTATACCTGCCTGTTGGTTAGTGTGTGGAGAGTATCCTTGCATGTTGGTGTAGAGTGTGGAGAGTATACTGCTGTTGGAATGTTAGAGTGTGGAGAGTTAAACCTGTCTGTTGGTGTAGAGTGTGGAGAGTATACCTTCCTGTCATGTTGGTGTAGAAGTGCGGAGGTTACCTGTCTGTTGGGTGTAGAGTTTGTGGGCGAGTATACTGCCTGTTGGTGTAGAGTGGTGGAGATGTATACCTGCCTGTGGTTAGAGTACGGGAGAATATACCTGCCTATGGTGTAGAGTGTGGGAGAGATACTGTTCTGTATTGTTTGTAGAGTTGTGGGGAGTATACCTGCCTGTGGTGTAGAGAGTGTGGAAGAGTATCCCTGTCTGGTGTGTAGAGTGTGGGAGTATACATGACTGTTGGTTTGTAGCAGGAGTGTTATGGGTGTATACATACCTGTTGGTGTAGAGGGTGGAGAGTATACTGTTCTGTTGGTGTAGAGTGTGGAGAGTTACCTGCTTGTTGGTGTAGAGTGTGGAGAGAATTTTCCTGCCTTTTGGTGTAGAGTGTGGGAGAGTATACTGCCTGTTGGTTGTAGAGTGTGGAGGAGTTATACCTGCATGTGGTGTAGTGTGTGTGGAGGAGTATACCTGCCTGTTGGTGTAGAGTGTGGAGAGTATACCTGCCAGTTGGTGTAGAGTGTGGAGAGTATACCTGCCTGTTGGTGTAGAGTGTGGAGAGTATACCTGCCTGTTGGTGTAGAGTGTGGAGAGTATACCTGCCTGTTGGTGTTGAGTGTGGGAGTATACCTGTCTGTTGGTTGTAGAGTGTGGGGGTAGTTATAACTGCCTGTTGGTTAGTAGAGTGTGGAGAGTATACCTGCCTGTGGGTGTTGAGAGTGGAGAGTATACCTGGCCTGTTGGTGTAGATAGTGTGGAGAGTATACATGTTGGGTGTTGAGTGTGGAGAGTATACTGCTGTTGGTTGTAGAGTGTGGAGAGTATTCCTGTGTTGTGGTGTAGAGTGTGGGGAGTTCTGTCTGTTGGTGTGTAGGTGTGGAGCGTTATACCTGTGTTGGTGTAGAGTGTGGAAGGAGAGTATACCTGCCTGGTGGTGTAGAGTGTGGAGAGTATACTGCTGTTGGTGTAGAGTGTGGAGAGT
>NC_069423.1:48951326-48974543 GCF_026875155.1 Cherax quadricarinatus | reverse complement strand
CAGACCCTGGGGAATGGGGAAGGGGAGGATGCGAGGGGACACAGGCGGACTTGGCACGGGGACTGGGAAGACGAAAAAGGACACTCACTGGGTGGGCAGACCCTGGGGAAAATGGGGGGAAGGGAGGAGGAGGGGACACAGGCGGATTTTTGGGGCACGCACGCACTGGGAAAGACGAAAAAGGATACTCACCGGCCGTCGAGGCATGTCCCTGGGGAAGTGGGGAAGGAGGATGCCTGAGGGTAGCACAGGCGGACTCCTGCAGACGCGACCTGGGAAAGACGAAAATGGATACTTCACCTCGGCCGTCGAGGGGAGCAGACCCTGGGGAAGTGGGGAAGGAGGATGCCTGAGGGACACAGGCGGACTCCTGTACACGCGGACCTGGGAGAGACGGAAAAAGCGATACTCACCGGCACGTCGAGCAGGAACCTGGGGAAGTGGAAGGGAGGATGCTGAGGGGATACTCAGGTGGACTCCTGACACGCGGACCTGGGAAAGACGAATAAGGATACTCTACCGGCTCGTCGAGGAGGACCCTGGGCATAGTGGGGAAGGGAGCATGCCTGTGGGGACGCATGCGGAATCCTGGACACGCGGACCTGGGGAGAGACGAAAAAGAACACTCACCGGCCGTTCGAGGCAGACCCTGGGGAAGTGGGGAAGGAGAATGCCTGAGGGACGCAAGGCGGACTTCCTGGACAGACGACGGACCTGGGAGAGACGAAAAGGACATCACCGGCTCAGGCGAGGTCAGACCCTGGGGAGGAAGTGGGAAGGAGAATGACTGAGGGACACACGGCGGTCTCCTGTACACGTCGGACCTGGGAAAGACGTAATGGACACTCACCGGCCGTCGGGCAGTCCTCTGGGGAAGTGGGGAAGGGAGAATGACTGAGGGGAACAGGCGGTCTGGACACGCGGTCCTGGGAAAGACGAAAAAAGGACACTCACGGCCGTCGAGGCAGACCCTGGGGAAGTGGGGAAGGGAGAATGCCTCGAGGGGACTACAGGCGGTCTCCTGGACACGCGGACTGGAAAGACGAAAAAAGGATACTCCCGGCCGTTCGAGGCAGACCTGGGGAAGTGGGGAAGGGAGAATGCCTGAGGGGAAACAGGCGGACTCCTGGACTCGCGGACTGGGAAAGACGAAAAAGCTACTCAGGCCGTCTTGGCAGAACCTGGGGAAGTGGGGACGAGGAGGATGCTGAGGGGACACAGTCGGACTCCTGGACAACGCGCACCTGGGGAAAGACGAAAAAAAGGATACTAACGGCCGTGAGGCTGACCCTGGGGAGTGTGGGAAGGGAGGGATGCTGATGGGACACAGGCGGACTCCTGGACACCGTGACCTGGGAAAGACGGAAAAAGGATACTACACCGGCCCGTCGAGGCAGTACCATGGGGAAGTGGAAGGCTTTAGGAGGTTGCCTGGGGGGACACAGGACGGGACTCCTGGACACGCGGACCTGGGAAGACGAAAATGGTATACTCACCGCCCGTCGAGGCAGACCTGGGAGTGGCGGAAGTAGGATGCTGAGGGGGAAACAGGCGGACTCCTGAACACGCGGGAACCTGGAAAGACGAAAAAAAAACAAGGATAATCACCAGGGCCGTCGAGGCTAGACCCTGGGGAAGTGGGGAAGGGAGGATTGCCTGAGGGGACACAGGCGGACTCCTGGACACGCGGACCGGGAAAGACGAGAAAGGATTACTCACCGGCCTCGAGGCAAGACACTGGGGAAGTTGGGAGGGAGGGAGAATGCCTGAGGGGACACAGGCGGACCCTGGACACGCGGACCTGGGAAAGACGAAAAAGGATACTCAACCGGCCGTCTCGAGGCAGGACCCTGGGAAGTGGGGGAGGGAAGAATGCCTGAGGGACACAGGCGGACTATGGACACGCGACTGGGAAGACGAAAAGGAACTCACCGGCTCGTCGAAGCAGACCTCTGGTTTATGGGCGACCTATGAGTAATCCATGTAGAATAAAGTGGAGGGAACCCTTGACGTAAAAATGTAAGAAGTTTGTGTTAACCCATCAATTACTTGATTGAGACAAGATTTCCGTACGCTGTGTTGGAAACTCATGACTGTAACCCCCCCCCCCATTCGATCTGGTAGTTGATATGACTTAGAACATTTAATGAACAATTTTGATCAGAAAGGGGACACTTTTGAACACTGTGATATGGAAATAGATCGCTCTCTGAACCATTCACATAAAACGCAAAATTGTTGTTTCATCTCCAGTATAGACACAATATTGGGGAGGTTGGAAGTGAGTTGTGGGAAGTGACGTTTGATGATAAGTGTAGTGATGCTGAAGAAGGTAGAATGATAGTTGATGGATGGATGGAGTCGAGGTGTTAATGATATTGTTGTAGCTGAGTTGAAATTTTAATAGTTATTGAGGATTTATAGTAAAGGATACTTATATATAAACTGTGTGTTATTTTCTTGGCCACAATGTCATACTCGAGTTTAAGTATGATAGAAAAGAAACATGGTTCTTGTGTACGATTTGTGTTGGTCAGTCAGGTGTGTTGCCTACCGTTTTTCTCTTCATTGTGGTTTGGGTATGGAGTTTGATTGTGACCTACATCTTTTATATGCCATACCAGGTCATTCTTTATTGGCCTTAACCAGGTCTATTTTCTTGTTGCTTTTCACAGGTCATTTTTTTTTCTTTATATGCCTTACAGGTATTACTCTATGCCATACCAGTTCATTCTTATTATGCCTTACAGGTCATTTCTATTTATGCTATACCAGGCCATCTTACATGCAATTCCAAGGTCATCTCTTATTTCCGTATCCAGGTCAAAACTTATATCCCATACCAATTCATCCTTATATCAACACTTGTTATCCTGATATCCAATACCTGGTTCATATTTATATCATACCAGGCATCACTTTATTCATCACACCAGCAGTTCTTCCATTATATCCTCTACCAGGTTACCCTTATATCACCTTTCCGGTCATCACTTATAAAATCCCATACCGGGCCATCCTTATATCACCACACCAGTCATCCTTGTATCGCACACAGATCATCACTATATCCCAAACCAGATACAACCTTATATCCCTATAACAGGTCAATCCGTATAGTCAATTCCACAGGCCTCTCCTTATATCCCAACACCATGGTTCACTCTTATATTTCATACCGGCACTTCACATTATCCAATAATAGTCAAACTTATAATCCCATACCAGATCATCCTTATATATTCTTTCCCTGGTCATCTTATATTTCCATTCCAGGTACGCATCCTTTATATCCCATACAAGTCATCCTTATATCCCATACCAGGTTCATCCTTATATCCCTTACCAAGTGATCTTATATCCTATACCATGGTCATCAATATACCCATACAGGTAATCCTTATATACCATACCAGTGTCATCTTTTTCCCTTACCAGGTACATCCATATACCCATACCAGGTGATCCTCATATCTAATTACCAGGTCATCATATACCAGACCATCTTTATATCTTTTTCTAGGTCGCTTCTTATATCCTTACCAGGTCATTCCTTTTATTACATACCACGGTCATCTTATATCGCATGACAGGTCATTTTATATTCCATTATACTCCAGGTCTCCTTATATACATACCATGTTTATCCTTATATCCTTTTCCTGGTTCATCCTTATATCCCATACCAAGTATCCATATACCCCATACCAGTCTTACCTTATATCCCTTAACAAGAGTCTTCTTTTTATCTCATTACCAGGTCATCGTAATCTCCCATACCTGATCATCCTTACATCCTTGCCAGGTCATTGTCTTTTCCCATACCTGGTCATACTTCTTTTCCCATACTGGCATGACTTTATAGTTCCATACACAGGTCATCCTTATATCCCGTTACCTGTTCACTCTCTATATCCCATACCAGGTCTTTGTTATATAGCTCACAAGGTCACACTTTATTCCATACAGGCACACTCATCCACATATCCAAATACCAGGTCAACCTTATATCCATACATGGTCATCCTCAATATTCCATACCAGAGTCACCATTATATCACATTCAAGGTCATCCTTATTTCACATACCAGGGAAATCTTTTTTTCCATATCAGGTCATCCTTATATCTTCATACCAGGTCATGATTATATTCCATAACAGGTCATCTTTATGGCTCATACCAGGGTGTACTTATATCACATGCCTGGTTTCCTTACATTACATACCAGGTCATCCTTATAACACAGGCAGGTCATCCTTTTATCATATACCTGGTCCATCCTTATATTCCATACCTGGTTATCCTTATATTTCACCACCTCGAGTCATCCCTTGTATTTCTTATACCTGATATCCTTGTATCAATACATGTATTCCTTTTATGCAGTATAACAAGGTCATCTTATATCACATACCAGGTCATCCTTATATCTACTTACAAGGGTCATCCATACTATAACATTACAAAATTAATATAAACATAAACAAGTGGTGTTTTAACAGCGGAGAATTACATGGCGGTGACTGTCATGGTATACTTCCACACACTAACACCAACAGCAGGTATACTCTCACTCTCTTCACCAACAGGCTGGTATATCTCTCCACATCTCTACAACCTACAGGCAGATATACTCTACACACTTACACAACAGGCAGGTATATCTCCTACAACCACTACACAACAGCAGGTATACTTCGCACCTCTACAACAACAGACAGGTTACTTCAACACATACACAACAGGCAGGTATATCTCTACCTACTCTACACACCAACAGACAGGTATACTCTCCACACTCTACCACCAACAGGAAGGTATACTCTCCACACTCTACAACAAAGACAGTGATTTACTATCCACACTATACAACCAACAGACAGGGTATACCTCTCTCACACTCTACTCCAAAGAATGGTATACTCTCCACACTCTACACTCCAAACAGACAGGGTTATACTCTTCCAGACTCTACACCAAGCGACTTGTATACTCTCCACACTCTACATCCATACAGACAGGTTTACTTTCACACTCTACACCATATCAGTCATGTTTGACTCTCTCACTCTACACCAACGGAGGTATACTCTCCATCTCTTACGCACCAACAGGCAGGTATACTCTCCACTACTCTACACCAAACGAGGCTAGGTTTTACTCCACCACAATCGATCTACACAATATAACGGACAAAGGTATAACGCATCACAATACGTTACACTCTCTAAAGACTGGCATCGGCAATATATCTCACTCAGGAACCAGCGAGTCAGTTATACACTTAGGAGGCATATTAATCTAAGACCTATCACTCCGACTACACCCAACAGGTAGGGTTGTCGGTACTTCCACACTCTTCCCCACAGGCAATGCTTTATACTCTCCACTCTATTACACCAACAGGCAGGATACTATCCACACTCTTCACCTAACAGGCAGGTATACTTCACATCTACACCAACTGGCAGGTTTCTCTTCACACACTACGCCAACAGGCAGGATATACTCTCCACACTTACACCAACAGCAGGTATACTCTCCCACACTGTGCTACACAACAGGAGGTAACTCTCACACACTCTAACACCAACAGGCAGGTATACTCTCACACTCCGAACACCAACAGACAGGTTATATACTCCCCACACACTTACTCCTATACAGACAGGTATACTCTCACAACTCTACACTCCAACTCTGGCAGTTTTCTTCTTCCTCTCTCTCACCATCAGGCAGGTATATCTGACACACTCTACTCCAACATTGCAGGTAGCTATCAAACTCTACACCAACAGACAGGTATACTCCCCCACACATGACACCATACAGACAGTATACTTCCACACTACTACACAACAGGCAGGTATACTCTCTCCACACTCTTCACCAACAGACAGGTATACTGCTCACACCTAGTACACCTCACAGGCAGGTTACTCTCACACTCTACACCAAAGGCAGCTATTTACTCTCCACACTCTACACAACAGGCAGGTATAGTCTCTCCACACTTCTACACCACAGGAGGTTTTACTCTCCACAATCTACACAACAGGCAGGTATACTCTCCATAACTTCACCAACAGGCCAGGTATACTCTCCACACTCTACACCAAAAGGAGGTATCCTCATTCCCACTCTACACCAAAAGGAGGTTTATACTCCTCCTCACTCTACACTACAGGGCTTGTATACCTCTCCACACTCTACACCAAGAGACAGTTATATCCCTCAAACTCTACACCAACGACAGTATACTCTCCACTCTCTACACCAACAGGAAGGTATACTCTCGACACTCTACACAAACCGTCAGGTTATACTCTCCAAACTCTACACCAACAGGTTGTATTACTCTCCACATCTACACCTAACAGGCAGGTATTCTCTCCTCACTCTACACAACAGCACAGGTATTATCTCCAACACTCTACACCAACAGCAAATGGTATACTCCCACTCTCTCACAAACAGAAGGTATTATCTCCAAACTCTACATCAACAGGCCGGTTTTCTCTCCCACACTCTACACCAACAGGCTAGGTTTATCTTTCTCCACACTTACACCAACAGGCAGGGGATACTCCCCACACTATACACCATACAGACGGTATTCTATCCACACTCACTACACCATCAGGCAGGTATACTCTCCACACTCTACACCAACAGGCAGGTATACTCTCCACACTCTACAACAACAGGCAGGTATACTCTCCACACTCTACACCAACAGGCAGGTATACTACTCCCACATCACTTCACCAACAGCAGGTATATCTCCACACTCTACACCATCAGGAATGTTGACTCTCACAGTCTACACCAAAGGCGTATACTCTCACATCATACAACAACTCTGGGCAGGTATACTCTCCTACCACTCTACAACCAAACAGGAGTATACTCATCACACTCTACAGAGACAGGAGGTATACTCCCACACTTCTACACCAACAGGAGCTATCACTCTCCACACTCTACACCAACAGGAGAGTATACTTCCACACTCTACACCAAACAGGCAGGTATACTCCCCACACTCTACACCAACAGGCAGGTATACTCTCCACACACTTCACCAACAGGCAGGTATACTCTCCACACTCTACACCAACAGGCAGGTATACTCTCTACACACTACACCAACAGGCAGGTATACTCTCCACACTACACCAACAGGCAGGTATACTCTCCACACTACACCAACAGGCAGGTATACTCTCCACACTCTACACCAACAGGCAACGGATATACTCTCCACACTACACCAACAGGCAGCGTTATTACTCTCAACACTACACCAAAGGCAGGTATACTCTCCACACTCTACACCAACAGGCAGGTATACTCTCCACACTACACCAACAGGCAGGTATACTAGAGGACAGGAGAGATAGGGATGACATGATAACGACATACAAAATACTGAGAGGAATTGACAATTGGACAAATACAGGATGTTCCAGAGATGGGACACAGCAACAAGGGGACATAGTTGGAAGTTGAAGACACAGATGAATCACAGGGATGTTAGGAAGTATTTCTTCAGCCACAGAGTAGTGAGGAAGTGGAATAGTTTGGAAAGCGATGTAGTGGAGGCAGGATCCATACATATCTTTAAGCAGGAGGTATGATACAAGCTCACGCGTTCAGGGAGGAGTGTCCTATCAGCGGACAGTGAGAGGCGGGGCTGGAGCTTGAATCGACCACTGCAACCTTCAAATAGGTGAGTACAACTAGGGTGCGCACGCACGCGCAACCACACACGCGGCGCCATGCACACACGACACAACACACAACACACACACACACACACTCACACACACACACTACACACACACCACACGCAACACGCAACACACGCACGCAACACACGCAACACGCAAATCAGCACACCGCACACAACACACATACAAACACTACACGCACCACAATCACACGCGGCACACACACACGCACACACACACAGCACACACACACACAGCCACTCACACACATCACACACACACACACACACCACACACACTCACTCACACACAACACACACTCACACACACACAACACACACACACAAAGCTCAGTACACGAAATGATGGACTAAGTTATACAACAAAAGCAAGGAGGCAGAGGTAAAGGTTAGTTGTTCTCAAGTGGTACCAGAACTAATGGAAAACCAGATTGAGCCCTAGCCCTGGTTCACCAGAAGGGTGTAAGGGAGGCAAAAACTATTAGCACTGGATAATGGAAAAAGAAAACAGAGGCAAAAGACCCAGGAATTCTTGGTTATCAACTTCTTGGTTATCAGCACCTTTTTGAGTTAGCAACCTTCTTGGTTATCATCCTTCTTGGTTATCTACCTTTTGGTATCACCTTCTTGGTTATACAGCCGTCTTGGTTTCAATCTTCTTGGTTATCAACCTTCTTGGTTATCAACTTCTTGGTTATCAAACCTTTCTTGAGTCATCAACCTTCTGGTTTATCAAACCTTCTTAGAGTATACTCATCTTAATATTTGGAAATAGCGAGATGAGAAGAATTTGTTCTCTTAAGTTACTGAATGACAAATGAAGACCTATCCCACCAAATAACATCATGAATCTTAGTTTTAGAAACCCACAGCGCGGTGCATATTTGCAACACGCAAACGATGCTGAATGATTACTGTATTCTGGCTGTATGACACATCACCCATTAATGATTAAAACCTCTCAAACTGAAATCAGGAATTTTATTTAACGTGATTTGCAACGGGAATAAAAAATCATATTATTTACACATAAAATCGAATCCTGACCCTAAACGCTTGAATTTCACCTCCGCCGTCATCATACTAACAGAACTCATATTTGTAGTTGTCTTCTATGGCACTCAGGGTTCGTGGTTGTTATCACCTTTTACAGGTCGTTGGAAAACAAGTACAACATCTGTGGTACATCGAGGACAGGTACATGCCAGTTGTTCCAAGATTATGCCTAGTTGACCTGGCCACAACTGTTGATATCTGAAGCATATTGGCTAGGCCCCTCGAGATAATGAGCAAAAATAAAACCAAAAAAGTTCGAAAAAATAGACACTAGAAAGGTG
Organism: Cherax quadricarinatus; assembly: GCF_026875155.1. Classification (NCBI taxonomy): domain Eukaryota; kingdom Metazoa; phylum Arthropoda; class Malacostraca; order Decapoda; family Parastacidae; genus Cherax; species Cherax quadricarinatus. The sequence continues at coordinate 48,965,452 of NC_069423.1, read as the reverse complement.
TCCCAGTATTCAATAACCAGTTGATGTGTGTCTCGCTGCTCGCTGCTACAATGATGCTGGTAATGCATTTAAATATTACCTTTGTTGGTCGAAAAAGAGAATCTCAAAAGCAACTTTCACAAATCGTTTATGGATTTTAATAACTCAAATTTCTCAATTAATAGTGGTGTATTATAGGAAATTCACAGCCATAAATTTAATAAGAAAATCTATCGGAGATTTTATAGAGGTCTCAAATATTCTAAAATACTTGTAAGTACATTAGGCATTGAAGCCACTGTAATGTTGGAGTTGTGATAAGTTTGTGCTCATAAGATGGCCACAATCTGAAATTGTTATGAAATACTGTATTTTATTTCTCTGTTTAAAAAAAATGTTGGAATCTACTTGAAGAAAAGAAATCTCCAATTTTTTTTCTCAAAATTATATAACAATTCATTCCATTGAAGGAAGTAGATCCATGGTAGATCCGGTTTTGTGTGACTGTAAAAGCCCATATGTGTGGGTGATATCGTTATGGTCAATAAAGGATCAATTATACTGCATTTGTGTTTATATTCCCATTGTGTCGGTATTTTATACATTTATTTCCCATTTCCAACTGAAGCTGATCTGACGAAGCTCATTTTCTTGATATTTCATCGGAAAGATATTTTGCCTTAAAAAAAAATTTACAACTCTGAGTAATGTCGTGTTGGGTTTAGTGAAGTTCAATAATTATAAAGGTTTAAACCGATCACAATAACGGAGATACTCCAGTATGTGTTCTGATTTTTAATGAGTTATAGTTTTTTAAACTATTTCAGCAAAATCTAAAATTCGTACCTGCCGGAATAGTGTATATATTTACAATATATATACAATATATATTATTGTAACACGAACGAGTGGTATTGATCAATAAACAATCACTGCGCAGCCAAGGATTCGAACCCATGTTGAACAGGCTTGCCTTCATGGTAAGCTGAGAACCACAGATGACGCTTTAAACCACAGGACCACCCAACCATACAAGATTGGCGCAGCATCACACAGCTAGCTGAGGGGCCGCCCATCGAGGGCGTTCGGAGATGGCGGCCCCAACAGCTAGCTGTGTGCTGGCTACGCCATTCTTTAGGAGTGGTGGTCCTGTGGTTTAAAGTGTCATGCTGGTTCTCGCTTACTCAATGAGTAAGGCCAGTACAACATGGGTTCGAAATCCTTGGCTAGCGCAGTGCGTTACTGATATATATTTATATATATATATATATATATATATATATATATATATATATATATATATATTATATAATGTCGTGCCGAAATAGCAGACTTGCCATTCTTGAGTCTTAATTAGCAACGCTCATCTTGCCATATCGACAAGCGATAATGTGTGTATGCAATAATTTGCCAAAATCATTCTGAACCTAACGAAAAAAATATATTTTCATTGTGATTGTTTAGTATCAAATTATTGTAAACAATTTAAATATATTAGTTGGGTTAGGCTAAAATAAATTGTTCTTCCCTGTTAGTAAATTAAATGTTATTAATATTAATGGAAAAAAATGTATCTTAAACGATAAGAGAAAATTTTAAGAAAGGACTTTAATTGTAAATGGTTCTTGCTAATTGACAGTTTTACATATTTCGGCACGAATATATATCATTTATATATAGATATATATTATATATTTATATTATATATATATATATATATATAGATATATATATATAGTATATATAGATTATATTTTTTTTTATTGATATATATATTATTTCTTATATCGTGCCGAATACGCAGAACTTGCCATGGTAGGATTGTGAACTTTCGTATAAAACAAGGAAATGAATTAATTGATTTTATCATGGTTAGTTTTTGATGTTATTCCTTGTTATACGATTTAGTTCCTGTGGTGGTTTTATTAAGTTTCTTATCTGAAGAACTCGTTAACTATGATTTACAATTGCCAGTTCCTACTATCATTAAACTTATTAAACTTTGCATTGTTGATGCAAGAATTGTATGTAATGATAAGTTTTACACTCAGATGTTTGGTGATTATCAGGCAATGGGAAATCCTCTTTCACTGTTCTTAGTAACCTTATAACATGGAATTTTTGAAACAAGTGCTTACTCTACACAATCTCCCTATAGAGTAAATGGTTCAGATATGTTGATGATATTTGTGTCTTATACCCAAAAAAAAATGTAGATATTACACCATTTTCTTGATTAATTAAATAGCTTTGCCACATTCATAAACTTACTGTTCAGTTTGAGAAAAATAACTCTTTGATTTTCTAGATTGTTTTAATTATTAAGGGTAATAATGAATTCAAATTTAAATTTTACAGAAAAACCTACAAAGAACTGTTCCTATGTCCACTATTTTTCCTTCGCATCAAAGAAAAAATAAAAGATAAAAAAAGAGGGGGGGTCAAAACTGTCTGTTTTCTCATCAATGTTTTTTGAGAGCTTTACGAATTTGTTAGTCCTGAGTTCTAGATGAGGAAATATCCTCAAAAATTTATGAAATAGTAATGATTTTAATATACCCAAGAAATGTAATTGATAAATCTTTTTTAAAGTTGCTAGAAACACTTTTTATAATCCAAAATGGGGCAACCAGCCTTTAGTCAACTAAAAATATGTTGGTTCTCCCTTTACCATGAAAACTGGGTTGTTATGCTCCTTCTCTTCTTAAGACTTCTTAATATTATAAAGGTGGTATTCAAAACTTTTGATACAGTTAATATAACTTTTGATAAAGAATTCCCCCCAAAATGTGATGGATGTGTCTATAAGTTTCTCTTGTAAAATTTTGTATAAGTTTATTACGGTAAACTGGTAAAACTCGAACTAAGATTAAAAACAACTTAAATATAGCATTTGAACTTGACAAGTTTCCCTATGCTCTATGTATTCATGTAAGAGATTTTATACATCCAATTGATTTTCAAAAAGTTGAGAAAGTGTATCAAGCAAGTACATGGGTCGACAGGTTATAAATGAATCTGTTTCATAAAATAGCAGTTTTGACAATATAATATGAATATTTCCTTTGGTTTATATAAATTTCAGATTCCATTTATAATTAAAGAATTTGGGAGAATTTAATAATACACATGGAAATTAATTTGTAAATTTTCTTGGTGAATTTAGCTTGGGGGTGAGGTTGTGCATAGGATACCTATCCAAGTTGGCTCGCCGCGTTGTCACGTTGTTTAACCGTTGTGGGATCTGATGTGAGGTGCTGGCCGGACCCCTTATTAGCTTTCCTTGGTGCTTCTTTTCATAATTCCTTTGTTAATGTGGGTAGTCACGAAAGCGCTGGGAATTTTCTATTCTTTTCAGAGTGGTTGTTTTTTTATTTTTTTGCATGTATGTCTTATATATATACTATATTATATATATATATATATATATATATTATTATATTAGATATATATATATATATATGATACTGGGGAAGGCTGAGGCTGGAAGATTCCTAAGGGATGTGTGGAAAGGGGAGACATTCCGTGGGTCACGGATGGATTCCTAGGCACTTGGACCTGGGAGTAGAGAGTACACCTTGGGGATGTGGGGAAGGGGGAAATATTGAGGGGACAGTGGAACTCCTGGACCACATGGACCTGGGAAGAAGGAGATAGATGGTGACAAAAGGCAGACCTTGGAGAAGCGGGGGAAGGGAGGAGGAGAATTTCTTTTGATATTATTTATATACTTAATAAATATATATATTTATAGATATTTATATATATATATTATATATATATATATATATATATATATATGTTATTATTATTATATATTTATATATATATATATATATATATATATATATCTATTTTATATATTTATATATATATATATATTTGTATATATTCTATATATATATATATATATATATATATATATATATATTATATATATTTATATATATTTATATATATTATATATATATATTATATATCTAGCGGAATAGGTATTCAACTTGCTATTTGGCTTAAATAGCAACACACTTTCTTACCGAAAAGGCAGCCAAAAATTTGTTGTATGCAATTATTTTCATTGTGTTTGTTATTTTTAATTATTGTAAAACGTTATTATTTAAGCATCATTTAGGTGATTAGGCTAATTAAATGCGCTTGTTTTAATAAGGTTAAGAAAAGTTTCTAAGTTCATTTGGTTATACAAAATAATTAATTTTATATTAACACAAATTTTTTAGAAAGAACTTACTTTTAAATGAGTTCTTGCTAATTGACAAGTGTTACCTATTCGGTCATTGTCTTGAAGAAGACTTTGCCATTCCTGTATTTTTTTTTTTCGAGAAACAATTGTGTAATTTATTAGGAGAGAAGAGAATGATAGCTAAATGTTTGCTTTTCGCCTACATGATATTATGAAAAACAATGTTTTCATTGTGGTGTCGCTGGAGTTATTTCATGACAGTTTTTCTCTTGACTTTGTGTTTACCTTCTTGGATGTAGTAGTCAGGATGCACAGCTTTTATGATCTGTTGGTTTATAGTGGAAACTTCTTGTTATAAACAACTTGGGCAGCAAATCCCTGAATATCTTAGAAATAGACTACACACAGTTCTTTTCTTAACTGAGAATGATTGCTGAAATAATTGACACAAGTTGATGTGTTTGAAGTTTACTGTAAACAGTGAGATTGTCTTTCCCACTGGTATTCGTTGTCTTTCTGGTTAATGGTCTTCCTTAAGAATGTATGTCCTGTGCTTCTTTACTTGTTTTTTCTTTGTTTGTTTTTTCCATAACTTAGCTTCTCTTTCAGTTTCCTCCTTTATCCGCTTCTCAAAGGTGCTTATATTTTCCTTGTTTGCTGCCTTCTCCAGTGTACATACGTATTATGTGTTCGCTGCCTTCTCCAGGGTATATTTCCTTGCTTGTTCTTTCTTTTTTTGTTGCCTTTTTTTCGGTGTATGTTATATTTCGGTGCTTTTGTTCCTATATTAGTTTTTCGTCTCTACAAGTTTTAAGTGATTATGTGATAAATAATTTCTACGAAGATTCTAAACATATTTGTACAAAATATTGTTATTATTCAGATACATATTACTCTTCCTGTTTTACCAAACCCATTAAGTAGTGAACAAAAGTGAATGTTTTTGTGTGTAACTTGCAGGTGTTTGTGTACAAGAAGCACAACTTTGTAAACAGAGACAAGCAGGTCACACATATATTACGTTGTAAGTGTTTTGATTTCGCGTTTCATTTTATTTTTTTAACTAACTTGAACAATAATATCAGTCTGAGAAAACAGATATCAATATATTCATATTAATCTGAAATGCATGAATATATTTCATAATATATTAAATATAAAATATATTTAGTTAATATAAAGGTGGCATATACGGTACATGTTGTTACGTGTGTATCACCGATTATAAGGCGAAAATCTCATCCAGCTCCTCAGAGCTGGGCCGTGTGCCCAAAATACAGCAGGCATTACCCCTTTGAACAGCCGCACTGAGCCGCTGGAACAGAAAACTAGCTGCCCTGGGATCCCTAGTTACCCTGATGAGTCTTTTTCCCAGCTCCTTAAGGAATTTAGATGCACTCTTTCCCCATGAGCCAAGGGTCTCTGAGCCTATGGGAACAAACATATAATGATGGGCAAGTTCTCCATATTTTCTAGACTTTTGGGACTCCCTGAAGCTGGCAGCTGCCCCTCCTTCCTCCCTGGTGTACTGGAGATAGGTATCAGCGAAGGTAGATGCACATGTATAGTCCCACAACACCTGCTTCCCATCTGTCCAGGCTTGAAGGGTGATACCATCTGGACGCTTCTGGCTGCCATCAGATCTGCATAGTTGGGGTGGCTCCCTTACTGCTGGGCATCCAGCTGTTGTGAGGCTCCTCTTGATAATGTTATTAACCTCCTCATGTCTTGCAATCTTTCCCTCGGATTTACGGCACACAAGACCATGGTTCCCGAATCGGTCTGCTGCTTCACTGCCACAAATACACCTGTGTTCGGCGAGAATAGGGGCGGCAAGTCGAAGGGCAACACCGATGCGGATGGTCTGTGGGTCGAGACTTGTGCGAAGGCTGGAGTTGGGAACAGCCAACAGAAAGTCCCCAGCATGAGGGGCTCTCACTGCCAGGAGGCGGGCTCTATCCTTCCCTGACACACTCTGAAGCATTGTTGAGGCAATATTTTCCACTATTGGACCATCCCAGTGCGATTGTTTGTAGTTGTTGGGGGGAGCAGGTCTGGCTCCAGAGCCCGTTAGATTATCCCAGATCATTGCTCCGTCAATGAATTTTTGGTCCTGGACTCCTATCTTGTCCCTAAGATGTTCAGGAAGAATCGCTGCTACAAGCTCTCTGGATGCAATACACGAGGACAGAAAAGCAGGTAACGCAATCTGTGATGACTTGCGGACACCAATGCCTCTAGTCTGACTGGAAGTGTAGCTTGGTTCCACTGCCCGTCTTCTAGAGTAAAGGGTTTAAATACTTTCGTAAAAATCTCCTCAGAATACTGTCATATTCGTGCAGTATAGGGTTATCATATGAAGGTGCCCCAACTTAGGAAATATGTCAACCTGGGCAGACTCAAGCACTTTGTGAGAAGGTACAAGGCATCGTGGGTGTCCAGATTGCCTATTCGTTGTTCCATCCTCCTTAACTCTTCCAATTTCTTCTGAGAATTGTGTCAATGGCATTGCTTCCCAGAGGTGCTCCTAGCAAGACACTATTTGTGGGGGCAATGACTGGGTGCTCCTGGTAGTTTTGATCTCACTGCATTTATCACTTGTTGACTGACTGAGATGATTTCACATTTGGATGGATTCAGGATGAGACCCATTTCCTCTCCCCGTGTCATTACCTGTGTAAGGTCATGTAGGAGGGACTCTTTTGTACCTGCTAGTGTGCCATCATCTAGGAACCAGATGTTTAGCTCGCTGGTCAGTCTGACTGTGATTTCCCTAACTGCTATACAGAAGAGAAATGGTGCAAGAGGATCTCCTTGTTGGACACCCTCCGATATTGTAATTTCATGCTCTCCAAAGAGAAGCATTGATTCCTTGCTATACCCGGCTGAAACAAAAGGGAAGAGACCAGGGAAATGTTCTTGTACTGCTGCTAATACCACGTCTCTTTTCAGGAGATTGAACGCATTCTTGAAATCTAATTTTACCACTGCATTGTCCTCAGGCAGGTTGTTGATATACGCCCTTGTTGAATGAACCGGTGCTTCATTTCCTTGAGAGACCCCAAAGCCAAGCTGGTTTGGTTGAAGCATCATGGCTGCCTGTGCACGAATACTTCGGACAGCAGCTTTGGATACGAGGCGGCGTAAGGTGTTGCCTACTGCAATTGGCCGAATTCCTCCATCCTTCTTTTTAAGTGCACAAAGTGTTGCACCAAAAAATATATTTGTAATTTTATTTCACAGTTATTTCATAATACTTTGATTACCCTTAAAAGGTTAACTTAATTTCCCTTTCTTATTGTATTATTTATATTTCGCGTAAGATTTATAAGGATTAATTAATATTTTGTAATTAGCTATATTCTATTATATATTTTTGATGTTCATCATAGTTATCGTTAAAGTTCACAGTAGTTATTGCACTTACAACTTCCTATTCAAGTACTCTGTTGGCAAAGAAATATTTTCTGCATTTATTTGTTTCATTGATTCTTCTGCAACTTAAGGTTGGTATGGTTTTCCATATTGCATTCTAAATCAATACTTTATGCATTAGATGATATTCGTTGATGGAAGTTTATCAGAGATATTAACAAGGAGACGTCTAGGCCAGGCTCCTACATGCTCTGGCAAAATTATTTTGTTACTTTATCAGGTCTCTCGAATAGGTAAATTTTTTGGAGAGTTTTTGTTTTGTTAGTGATGGTCAGTGATTTTTTGTCATTAAAGACTCATCTCATTATGAAGGTCTTTTAAATACTGTAACATGTATTTATTGAAAGGTTGCATAATTATGTTTTTGAATTGTTGAAGATTTTAACTATAGTGACTAACATAGTTGGGAAGCAATTCTTAATACTAAACTATTTTATGAATGTTTAACGTATAATGACTTTCACTGTTGGAAGAATACCTCTGAAATTACTGTAGCTACTGAACCATAGTGACCTAACAATTGTTTAGAGGGAACATGAAAACTGTTGTAGTTACTGAAGCATTGTACAAAAGTTACGTCTGCATAATAGGTTACAGCATGTCACTGTATTATATCGCTTGTAAACAGACAATAATAACTAAAATAATTAGGCTCATATATCTACACAAGTGAAACTTAGGTACCAGTCTGTGCTAGTGAAACAGATCAAAGCCTTGCACAGTGTTAGACAGAATTGTAAAATATATTTTTGAAGAACATTATTTAACTACAGTTAAAAAAACAAAATAAATCCTTTATGCAAAGAACAAAACTTATGGTACCAGAGTTTCAAACATATATTTGAGCAAAAAAAAAAAAAACTTACTGGAGGCAAGAACAGTGGGAAACTAGCCAGGTTGCAGGAATGGCTATCGAAATGGTTTTGGTGGACAGATGGAGACTATCATGATGGTCGTCTATATTACCTGAGAGCTACTGATTTTTGGCGAGTATTGTGGATAGGTTTATTTGGATAAATATTTTAAAAGTGAGAAATATACAGATAAGAAAAAGGAATTCTGGGAGATGTTAAGTGAAAGTTTTGGGAATGTTGAGTGATGTAAGAGACATGAATGTTAGTGTGGGAGACATTGTTGTGTAAGACGCAGTGGAAAAGTTTGAAATTGTTTGGTGTATATAGCAGTTTTAGAACCTTTAGTTTTATGACAAGGATTACAGCCAGAATGTCAACCTACAGAACGGTAAAGACATACACAAAGTCGGTACAGCAAAACACAATAACAGTACAGTGGACAAGAACACTTAAGTACAGTTCATGATACAGGGACCTTACCACAATATGTCGGTGTCAAAAGACAATTTAAAAATCAAGAAACACTACAGTAACTTACAATAAGTACACTAATATAAAAGACAAGTACAGTAACATGTAAGAATAGCACAGTAACAAAAAACAGTACAGTAACACATTAAACAGTATAGAAAACACATAAAAGAGTATAATAACAAAATAAACATTATAGTGCCAACACAACATTGTAGTAACAAATAAAACATTAAATCGAGAGAAAAAACATTATCTTGGCACAAAAAACAGCATAGTAACACATAAAATGGTACATTAACACAAAACAAGTATATTACGTAAAAAAGCACAACACAAAAAGATTGTAATACAAGAGATGTAAATCAAAATAACATTTCTGAAAACACAGTACAGTAACCCAGAAGACCAGTACAGTAACACAGAAGACCAGTACAGTAACACAGAAGCCCAGTACAGTAACACAGAAGACCAGTACAGTAACACAGAAGACCAGTACAGTAACACAGAAGACCAGTACAGTAACACAGAAGATCAGTACAGTAACACAGAAGACCAGTACAGTAACACAGAAGACCAGTACAGTAACACAGAAGACCAGTACAGTAACACAGAAGACCAGTACAGTAACACAGAAGATCAGTACAGTAACACAGAAGACCAGTGCAGTAACACAGAAACCAATACAGTAACACAGAAGACCAGTACAGTAACACAGAAGATCAGTACAGTAACACAGAAGACCAGTACATTAACACAGAAGACCATACAGTAACACAGAAGACCAGTAATGTAACCACAGAAGATCAGTACTGTAACACAGAAGAACATGCAGTAACACAGAAGTACAGTACAGTAACATAAAAGAAAAAATACAGTAAAAGATAAGAACAGTGCAGTAACACAGAAGAACGGTGCTGTAACACAAAACAATACATTAACACCGAAGAACAGTAAAGTAGAGGGGGGCTGGGGATACTTTTCTAGGTGGGAATATCACCACAGTGGCTTCTGTCAGAGAGGCTGGAGTGGGAGTAACACCACAGTGGCTACTGACCGGGAGGCTGGGGGGGGAATAAAAACCACCGTGGATGCTGTCAGAGAGGCTGGAGTGGAATAACACCACTGTGACACTGGTGAGATTGACACTTTTGAGTCCAAATTAGCATATCATGAATTATAATAGTAATAATAATAATAATGATAACAATATATTAATAATATAGCAATAATAATAATACAATATAATAATAAAATAATAATAATAAGAAGATTATTCTAATAATAAACTAGTATTATTTGCAAACCACTATCAGCCTCAGAGTTATCTCTGAGTTACCAGACCTTGCCACGTGGAGGCCAGTGGTTCGTCTTTAAGGTCCGCCCCCCCCTCGCCTTCCCCAGGTTCATGTGTCCAGGAATCCATCCGTGGGCCCCCGGAGGGTCTCCCCCTTCCTCACTTCCCTAAGGTCAGCCTCGCCTCTCTCTCTCTGCCTTCCGCCTCAGCCACCCCCGGGTTTTCATGTATCCAGGAATCCATCCGTCCGCCGCCGGATGTCTAACCTTCCCCACTTCCCCAAAGGGTCAGCCTCAACTGCTAGTATTCATGCCGCCCCCAAGTTCATGTATCCAGGAATCCATCCGTCCGCCGCCGGATGTCTCCCTTCCCCCACTTACCACTCAACTGCTAGTATTAAATGCCTTCCCCAGTTATGTATCCAGGAATCCATCCGTCCGCCGCCGGATGTCTCCCCTTCCCCACTTACCCAAGGTCAACCTCAACAACAGCCTTCCTCAAGTTCATGTATCCAGGAAATCCATCCGTTCGCTCCAGGATGTTTCCCTTCCACACTCACCAAAGGGTCGGCGGTGCTTTCCCTGGATCAGTGCTCCATTTTCCCCCAGAGTCAGCGGTTGCCACCCTCAGTGATCTTGCTGCATGGAAACTTGGGTCCTGTCTAGCTGGTCCACGGTAGAGACTGTCCAGGTGGGTGGAATTACTGGAGGGGACACACAGAAAACTGCGTCCAGTAATTACACCCACCAAGACAGCCGCGACCGTTGCACCCAGCTGGACAGACCAAGCTGCTACACAGTTCGGCCCCACCTCGGAGGTAATTAAGAACAATTTTGGAATTCCTTTTATATTACACTGTGAATTTATACTTAGTACAAGATTTTTCTTACTTATTTAACAGTTTAAAAGTGTTTGTGAGTGTTTTATTTTACGTAGATGAATGTCCAAGTGTTGAAGAACTTGTCCACCTCCATCAGTTAAGGTGTAATGTGTACTACAGTGAAGGTGTAATGTGTACAACAGTGAAGGTGTAATGTGTACTACAGTGAAGGTGTAATGTGTACTACAGTGAAGATTTAACGCGTACTACAGTGAAGGTGTAATGTGTACTACAGTGAAGGTGTAATGTGTACTACAGTGAAGGTGTAATGTGTACTACAGTGAAGGTGTAATGTGTACTACAGTGAAGATTTAACGCGTACTACAGTGAAGGTGTAATGTGTACTACAGTGAAGGTGTAATGTGTTCTACAGTGAAGGTGTAATGTGTACTACAGTGAAGGTGTAATGTGTACTACAGTGAAGATTTAACGCGTACTACAGTGAAGGTGTAAAAGTGTACTACAGTGAAGGTGTAATGTTTTACTACAGTTTAAGGTGTAATGTGTACTACAGTGAAGGTGTAATGTGTACTACAGTGAAGATTTAACGCGTACTACAGTGAAGGTGTAATATGTACTACAGTGAAGATTTAACGCGTACTACAGTGAAGGTGTAATGTGTACTACAGTGAAGGTGCAATGTGTACTACAGTGAAGGTGTAATGTGTACTACAGTGAAGGTGTAATGTGTACTACAGTGAAGGTGTAATGTGTACTACAGTGAAGGTGTAATGTGTACTACAGTGAAGGTGTAATGTGTACTACAGTAAAGGTGTAATGTGTACTACAGTGAAGGTGTAATGTGTACTACAGTAAAGATTTAACGCGTACTACAGTGAAGGTGTAATATGTACTACAGTGAAGATTTAACGCGTACTACAGTGAAGGTGTAATGTGTACTACAGTGAAGGTGTAATGTGTACTACAGTGAAGGTGTAATGTGTACTACAGTGAAGGTGTAATGTGTACTACAGTGAAGGTGTAATGTGTACTACAGTGAAGGTGTAAATGTGTACTACAGTGAAGGTATAATTTTGTACTACAGTGAAGGTGTAATGTGTACTACAGTGAAGGTGTAATGTGTACTACAGTGAAGGTGTAATGTGTACTACAGTGAAGGTGTAATGTGTACTACAGTGAAGGTGTAATGTGTTTTACAGTGAAAGGGGTAATGTGTACTACAGTGGGAAAGGGGTAATGTGTACTACAGTGAAGGTGTAATGTGTACTACAGTGAAGGTGTAATGTGTACTAACAAGTGTTTTTATATTTTTTTTTTGCATCTAAATTAAGGATAACCAACTTGTTTATCACTTACAGAGAAGAGTTTCACTACTTTTTTCTGGCATTATTTCTGAAACTAATTTTTATACAACTGTTGTACATAAAAAAAAGAACAAATTGTTATCTTCAATTAATTTATAATCTTCGACGTGGTGAGATTCAAGAGAGTGAATACTCACTTGTACCTTTAAGTGGAGCCATATAAGTGGCCATAAATAGCAATCTTTCAGAAACGTTAAGAGAAACATGAACAAATAATGAAAATCAAGTTGTTCTATTACCCCAGACAATAAAAAAATGATTATTGAACAACTGAACAATGTTAAGAATGTTAATTGACTACGATAGATGGAAGAAATTACAGTTGGCAAAACAAACTCTTAATGAGATCTGTGATGATCTTTATCATATCTTGACTTGGTTAGTGTTGACATTCTTTGTTAATGTGTTATAACATGTTCTTCACTCTCACTGTTACCAATATTGTCTCCTATCAAAATCTCTCTTACGTAAACTAGAAGGTGACGTTGATGGCTGGAGTTTCTAACAAAACATTTCCTCTGAGTGGACATTATCTTTAAGTGTGGCCGCCGCACCAAGCACTCTCCAAATTTTATATTATAATTAAAGTGTTATAATACCAGTTACTGGGAAGGACAAGAAGAGAAATTTGTGCCGTGTAAATGTCCTCCCAGGAAGGCTGGAAACGTCGTCCAGCCACAACATAATACGTTCCTCAATAAAGATACCCAAGAGTTGCACATATGTCTAATTTATCAACATGTCGGTTCTCTGAACCATTCATCTACTAACCTGTCAGACACTGCAACTTCTTGGGATCTTAATACTTGGGAATTCTTTGCTTGCCTAATTCTTGGGCACGACCTACTTCCACATTGAACAAATGTGACACCGCCTATGACTGCTGCACCTCTCCTACCAACGGTTTATAAGCTCCTTCTCCGCACGTATGCCGTATTCTATTCAAGATTGATGGACTGACCACATCGACTCAAGGTTGAGGGACTGATTACCTCATTCTACTCCTGTTCTTCAAGATTCTCCTTTGTTTTGGACTGATGAAGGCCACTGTGTGGCGAAACGTTTCCTCAATAAAGATACCCAAGAGTTGCACATGTGTCTAATTTTTCAACCATGTGGTTCTCTGAACCCTTCATCTACTAACCCGCATACACTGCAACTTTCTTGGGATCTAATATTGGGAAATTTTTCGCTTGCCTAATTTCCTGGGGACGACCTACTTCCACATTGAACAAAAAGTGACACCGCTTATGACTGCTGCACACCTCCTACCAACGGTTTATAAGCTCCTTCGCGCACGTATGCCGTATTCTATTTAAGATTGATGGACTGACCACCATCGAACCCAAGGTTGAGGGACTGATTACCTCATTCTACTCCTGTTCTTGAAGATTCCCTTTGTATGGACTGTGAAGCCACTGTGTGGCGAAAAAGTTTCCTCAATAAAAATACCCCAAAAGTTGCACAAGTGTCTAATTTATCAACATGTCGGTTCTCTGAACCATTCATCTACTAACCTGTCAGACACTGCAACTTCTTGGGATCTTAATACTTGGGAATTCTTCGCTTGCCTAATTCTGGGCACGACCTACTTTTACATTGAAAAAATGTGACACCGCCTATGACTGCTGCACCTCTCCTACCAAAGGTTTATAAGCTCCTTCTCCGCCTAGCCGTATTCTAT
>NC_069423.1:48892319-48950826 GCF_026875155.1 Cherax quadricarinatus | reverse complement strand
TTAAAAGGAATACATCATCATTAATATTTGGAAGCGATGAGAAGAATTTGTCTTAAGTTACTGAATGACAAATGAAGACTCATCCCACCAAATAAAATCATGAATCTTCAGTTTTAGAAACCACAGCAGCGGTGCAAATTGCAAACACGCAAACTAAGCTGAATGATTACTGTATTCTGGCTGTAAGACACATCACCCATTAAATGTTAAAACCTCTCAAACTGGAAAACAGAATTATATTTAACGTGATTTGAAGGGAATAAAAACTCATATTATTTTACACATAAAATGCGAATCCTGACCTAAACGCTTGAATTTCACTCTCCGCCGCCATCATACTTAACAGAAACCTTATTTGTAAGTTTCAAACTATGTCACTCAGGGTTGTGGAAGTTATCAACTTTTCCAGGACGTTGGGAACAAGTACAACAACTTTGGTCATCAGAGGACAGTTGTACATGCCAGTTGTTCCAAGATTCTGGCCTAGTGACCTGGCACAACTGTTGATATTCTGAAGCATATTGGCTGAGGCCTCGAGTTATGAGCAAAATAAAACCAAAAAGTTCGAAAAAATAGAACACTAGAAAGGTGTCCCAGTATTCAATAACCAGGTTGTTGTGTGTCTCGCTGCTCGCTGCTACAATGATGCTGGTAATGCATTTAAATATTACCTTTGTAGGTTCGAAAGAGAATCAAAAGCAACTTTCACAAATCGTCATATGGATATTAATAACCAAATTTCTTCAATAAAAGTGGTAAATTAGGAAATTCACAGCCAAAATTTAATAAAAATCTATCGGAGAAATTATAGAGGCAAATATTCTAAAATACTTGTAAGTACATTAGGCTTGAAGCCACTTAAATGTTGAGTTGTGGAAAGTTTGGAGCTCATAAGATGCCACACTCAGAAATTGTATGAAATACAGTATTTTATTTTCTGTTTAAAAAAAAATGTTGGAATCTACTCTGAAGAAAAGAAATCCAATTTTTTTTCTCAAAATTAATATAACAATACTTCCAACTGAAGGGAAGTAGATCCAGGTAGATCCGTGTGTGACTTGAAAAAGCCCACTGTGTGGGTGAAACGTTGTCAATAAAGGATCACATTATACTGCATTTGTGTTTATATTTCCATTGTGTCGGTATTTTATACCATTTATTTCCGCTTCCAACTGAAGCTGATCTGACGAAGCTGTTTCTAATTATTTCATCGGAAAGAATTTGCTTAAAAAAAATTTACAACTCAGAGTAATGTCGTGTTGTGTTTTAGTGAAGTTCATCATTAGTAAAGGTTTATAACCGATCACAAAAGGAGTACTCCAGTATGTGTTCTGATTTTAATGATTTATAGTTTTTTAACTATTTCAGCAAAATCTAAAATTCGTACCTGCTCGGAATAGTGTATATATATACAATATATATACAATAATATTATTGTAACCACGAACGAGTGGTATTGATCAATAACAACACTGCGCAAGCCAGGATTCGAACCCATGTTGAACAGGTTTGCCTCATGGTAAGCGAGAACCACATGACGCTTTAAACCACAGGACCACCCAACCCTACAAGAATGGCGCAGCCATCACACAGCTAGCTGTAGGGCCGCCATCCGAGGCGTACGGAGATGGCGGCCCAACAGCTAGCTGTGTGCTGGCTACGCCATTCTTCTAGGGTTTGGTGGTCCTGTGGTTTAAAGTGTCATGTGGTTCTCGCTTACAATGAGGCAGGCCAGTACAACAGGGTTCGAATCCTTGGCTAGCGCAGTGCTGTTACTGATATATATATATATATATATATATAATATAAATATATATATATATATATATATATATATTATATATATATATATATATATATAATATATTATATATATATATATATATATATAATGTCGTGCCGAATAGGCAGAACTTGCCATCTTGGCTTAAATAGCAACGCTCATCTTGCCATATACGACAAGCGAAAATTTGTGTATGCAATAATTTCGCCAAAATCATTATGAACCTAACGAAAAAAAATATATTTCATTGTGATTGTTTAGTATCAAATATTTGTAAACAAATTTAAAATATATTTAGTTGGGTTATAGGCTAAAATAAATTGTTTATGTTATAAAATTAAATGTTATTAAAATTAATGGAAAAAATGTATCTTTAAACGCAATAAGAGAAAATTTTAGAAAGGACTTAATTTTAAAATTGAGTTTTGCTAATTGACCAGTTTTTACAGATTCGGGCACGACATTTATATAATATATATATATATATATATATATATATATTATATATATATATTATAATATATATATATATATATATATATATATATATTATATTGCCGAATAGGAAGAACTTGCATGGTAGGATTGTGGTTTCTTTTTCTTGTCTCATTAAAAACGCTAGGATAACAGGATAATCTTGCTACTCCTTACTTACACTTTGGTCACCAATTCACAGGACACGCACTTGGCATATATATATATCATACATCTAGGTTTTCTCCCTTTTTCTACCATAGCGCTTGTTCTTCTTTATTTTCTTCTATTGTCCATGGGGAAGTGTAAAGAATCTTTCCTCCGTAAGACATGCGTGTCGTATGAGGCGACCTAAAATGCCGGGAGCAATGGGGTAGTAACCCCTTCTCCGTAGACATTTACTATAAAAAAGAGAAAAGAAAAACTTTATAAAAACTGTGATGCTTGAATGTGCGTGGATTAGTGCGGATGACAAGAAACAGATGATTGCTGATGTTATGAATGAAAAGAAGTTGGATGTCTGGCCCCCTAGCGAACAAAGCTGAAGGAGGTAAGGAGTTTCGGTGGGGGGAAATAAATGGGATCTAAACTCTAGAGTGTCTGAGAGAGTTAGAGCAAAGGAAGTGCAGCAGTAATGTTGAAGGATAAGTTATGGAAGGAGAAAAGAGATAGAATGTAGCTAAATTCAAGGAAATTATGTGGATTAAAGTGTAGGTGATGTCGAAAAGTGGGTCCCCCATAATAATGCGTGTATTCCCTGGAGAAGAGAGGAAAGTGAGGAGAGAGAGAGATTTTGGGAGATGTTAGGTGAATGTATAGGAGCCTTTGAACCAAGTGAGAGAGTAATTGTGGTAGGGGACTTGAATCGCTAAAGTAGGAGAAACTTTTAGGAGGTGTGGTAGGTAAGTTTGGGGGTTGCCAGGTTGTTAAATGATAATGGGAGCCTTTTTGATTGAACTTTGTATAGGAAAGGGGTTTAGTTATACGTAATACAATATTTTAAGATAAAGAGGTATAGGATAATAAGTATAACAAGATATGCGTGTAGGTGCGAAAATAATGACAGTAGTAGTTGTTGGATTATGTTATTGGTAGATAATAAAAGATGTGAGTAGACTTCAGGAATGTACATGTTTATAGATGGGCACAGATATATCAGATCACTTTCTAGTTGTAGTACATGAGAGTAAAAAGGTAGATGGGATACAAGGAGAATAGAAGCATCAGGGAAGAGAGGGTGAAGGTTTCTAAACTCAAAGAGGAGGCAGTTAGGGTAAGATAATAAACAGCTATTGGAGGATTGATGGGCTAATGAGAGCATAGGCAATGGGGGTCGAAGAGGTTGGGGTAGGTTTTAAAAAATGTAATGTTAGAGTGTTCAGCAGAAAGTTTTGGTTACAGGAAAGTGGGTGCGGGAGGGGAAGAGGAACAATTGGTGGAAATGATGATGTAAAGAGAGTAGTGAGGGTGAAAAAGTTAGCATATGAGAGGTTTTTACAAAGTAGGAAGTGATTGCATGGAGGGAAGAGTATATGGAGGAAAAGAGAGAGGTTAAGAGAGTGTGAAGCAATGTAAAAAGAGAGCAAATGAGAGAGTGGGTGAGATTGTTATCAACAAATTTTGTTGAAAATAAGAAAAAGTTTTTGGAAGTGAGATTAACAAAGTTTAGGAAGCCTAGAGAACACAATGGATTTGTCAGTTAAAAATAGGAGAGGAGAGTTATTAAATGGAGAGTTAGATGTTTGGAAGATGAGGGAAGTTATTTGCAGGAATTGTTAAATGTTGATGAGATAGGGAAGCTGTGAATTTCGTGTTATAGGGCAAGGAGGAATAAACATCTTGAAGGAGTGAGGGAAGAGCCAGTTTTGTGAGTGTGGGGGAGAAGTTCGTGAGGGCAAGTGTAAAAGGGAAAGGGGGGGTAGGGTTAGGCAGCCGGGATTGATGGGATAAAAGAGTAGAACTGTTAAAAGCAAGGTGAGGATTAGTTTTGGAGTGGTTGAGTTGCAATTATTTAATAAATGTGTGGAGAGGGGTAAGGTACCTAGGATTGGCGAGAGCATGCTAGTTCCTTTGTATAATGGCAAAAGGGGACAGAAGAGACGTGCAAAAATTATAGGGGTTAAGCTGTTGAGTATACCTGGTAAACTGTATTATGGAGTTATTATTGAAAGAATTAAGAGTAAGACGAGAATTGGATATCAAGATGAACAAGAGTAGCTTTAGGAAAGGTAGGGGGTGTTGTGGACCAGGTGTTTACAGTGAAACTATAAGAGTGAACAATATTTAGATAAGGTAAAGAGGTCTTTGTGGTTTTATGATTTGGAAAAGGCGTATGACAGGGAGGATAGGGGGCAATGTGGCCAGATGTTGCAGGTTGTTATGGTGTGGGAGGTAGGTTACTGAAGCAGTTGAAGAGTTTTTAGAGGATTAGTGAGGCTCAAGTTTAGACGTATGTAGGAAAAGAGGGAAATTATTCCAAGTAAAAGTAGGCCTTAGGACCAAGGATGTGTGATGTACCGTGTGGTTGTTTAATATAATTATTAGATGGGGTTGTAAGAGAAGTAATGCGGGGTGCTTGAGTAAAGGCCTGGAGTTAAAAGATAAAGAATCACACATAAAGTGAGAGTTGTCAAGCTTGCTCTTCGGTGATGACAGTGTGTCTTTGGAGATTTTGAAGAGAAGTTGCGGAGATTTTTGGATGAATTTGGTAGGGTTATGCAAAAGAAGAAAATTAAAAGTGAATACAGGAAAGAGTAAGGTTATGAGGGATATCAAAAAGATTAGGTTGATGAAGGATTGAAATATCCAGATTGGAGGGAGAGAGTATGGAGGAGGTGAATGTATTCAGATATTTGGGAGTGGACGGTGTCTGCGGATGGGACTGTGAAAGATGAGGTGAATCATGAATTGATAAGAGGGAAAAAGGAGTGAGTGGTGCACTTAGGGGAGTCCTGTGGAGACAAAGAACTTTGTCCTTGGAGGCAAAGAGGGGAATGTATGAGAGTATAGTTTTACCAACGTTTTATATGGGTGTGAAGCATGGGGTACGTGATGAATGTTTGCCAGTGAGGTGAAGGCTGGAGACAGTAGAGATGTCAGGGTCTGAGGCAATGTGTGTATGTGTGATATATGGAGAATTGTCGTAGTTTGGAAGTTAGGAGGAGTGTGCGGGATTACCAAAACTGTTGTCCAGAGGGCCTGAGGAAGGGTTGTTGAGGTTGGGTTTGGACATTGTAGTGAGAATGGAGCGAAACAGGAATGACTTCAAGAGTGTATCAGTTGTAGTGGAAGGAAAGGCGGGGTAGGGGTTCGGCTAGGAAAGGTTGGAGGGAGGGGATAAGGAGGTTTTGTGTGCGAGGGGTTGATTCCAGGCAGGCAATGCGTAGGTGTTTGATGGAGTTGAATGGGACAAATGGTTTTTAATACTTGACCGTGCTGTTGGAGTGTGAACAAGTAACATTTATGAAGGGGTTCAGGGAAACCGGCAGGCCGCACTTGAGTCTGAGATGGGAAGTACAGTGCCTGCACTCTGAAAGGATGGGTTGTTAATGTTGCGTTTAAAACTGTAGTGTAAAGCACCATTCTGGCAAGACAGTGATGGAGTGAATGATGGTTAAAGTTTTTCTTTTTTCGGGCCACCCTGGTTTGGTGGGAATCGGCCAGTGTGATAATAAATATATATAAATATAGATATATATTATACTATAATATATATATTTATATATTATTATATATATATATATATATATATATATATATATATATATGTAATGTATGAATGTATATGCAATAGATCACAGTGAACAGGTGATTTCAAAATATGCAAAAAACCACTCGGAAAGAATAGAGAAATTCCAAGCGCTTTCGTGACCTACCCACATACATTATCAAGGACTATGAAAGTGAAGTACACTCCAAGGAAGCTAATAGGGGTCCGGCAGCACCCTCACTATCAGATCCACAACGGTTTAAAAAAACGTGACA
Source organism: Cherax quadricarinatus (assembly GCF_026875155.1). Lineage (NCBI taxonomy): Eukaryota > Metazoa > Arthropoda > Malacostraca > Decapoda > Parastacidae > Cherax > Cherax quadricarinatus. The sequence continues at coordinate 48,944,585 of NC_069423.1, read as the reverse complement.
CGCGGCGAGCCAACTTGGATAGGTCCTTTGGAAAAAACTCACCCCCAAGCCTATTTACCAAGAAAAATATAAAATTATTTGTTCCAGTGTATTATTTAAATTCTTCCCAAATTCTATTAATTATAAATGGATATTCTAATTTATATAAACAAGGGAAATATTATATTATTGTCAAAACTGCTTTTTATTGAAACAAAGATTCAAATTATATTCCTGTCGACCATGGACTTGCTGATACTAATTTCTCACTTTTGAATCAATTGGATGGTTTAAAATCTCTTACATGAATAAATAGAGCATTTGGAATCTTGTCCAGTTCTAATGCTATATTTATGTGTTTTAATCTTAGTTCGAGATTTTTTACCTGTTTGACCGTAATAAACCTTTATCGCAACATTTTACAAGGAATCTTATAGACACATCCATCAGCATTTTGGGGGGAATTCTCTTTACAAAAATTTTTTATTACTGTATCAAGATTTATTGAATACAACTTTAATATAAAGTTTCTTAAGAAGAGAAGGCATATCAACCAAGTTTTCTTGGTAAGGTGAGAACCAAACATATTTTTAGTTGAATAAGGCTGGTTGCCCCTTTTTGGATTATAAAAAGTGTTTCTAGCAACTTTAAAATATTTATCAATTACATTTCTTGGGTATTTTAAATCATTACCTATTTCATAAATTTTTGATATTTCCTCATCTATGAACTCAGGACTACAAATTCGTAAAGCTCTCAAAAACATTGATAAGAAAACAGACAGTTTGACTCTATCTTGATGCGAGGAATAATAGTGGACATAGGAACAGTTATTTGTAGGTTTTCTGTAAATTTTAAATTTGAATTCATTATTACCCTTAATAATTAAAACATCTAGAAAAGGCAAAGAGTTATTTTCTTCAAACTCAACAGTAAAGTTTATAGAATGGGCTAAGCTATTTAATTTTCCAAGAAAATGGTGTATATCTACATTTTTGGGTATAAGACACAAAATATCATCAACATATCTGAACCATTTAGCTCTATTAGGGAGGATTGTGTTAAGCAACCTTGTTTCAAAAACTTCCATGTATAGGTTACTAAGAACAGGTGAAAGAGGATTTCCCATTGCCATACCAAACTTCTGAGTGTAAAACTTATCATTAAATACAAATTTTGCATCAACAATAATAATAATACACTGGACAAATAATTTTTAAATTTTCTTGGGTAGAATAGCTTGGGGGTGAGTTGTGCAAAGGACCAATCCAAGTTGGCTCGCCGCGTGTCACGTGTTTAACCGTTGTGGGATCTGATAGTGAGGTGCTGGCCGGACCCCTTATATAGCTTCCTTAGATGCTTCACTTTCATAGTTCCTTGATAATGTGGGTAGTCACGAAAGCGCTTGGAATTTCTCTATTCTTTCAGAGTGGTTGTTTTGCATGTATGTATATATATATATATATATATATATTTATATATATATATATATTTTATATATATATATATATATATATATATATAAAAATATATATATTATATATATATATAAAATTTATATATATATATATATATATATATATATAACCTGGGGAAGGCTGAGGCTGGAAGATATCCTAAGGGAAGTGTGGAAGGGGAGACATTCGTGGGCCAACGGATGGATTCCTGGACACATGGACCTGGGAAAAGAGAGAACACCTTGGGGAAGTGGGGAAGGGGGAATATCTGAGGGGGACAGATGGACTCCTGGACACATGGACCTGGGAAAGAAGGAGATACTGGTTACAAAGGCAGACCTTGGAGAAGTGGGGAAGGGAGAATATCTGAGGCGGACAGATGGACTCCTGGACACATGGACCTGGGAAAGAAGGAGATACTGGTTACAAAGGCAGACCTTGGAGAAGTGGGGAAGAGAGAATGTCTGAGCGGACAGATACTCCTGGACACATGATTGGGAAAAAAGGGAAAGATATGTTACTAAGCATACTTGGGAAATGGGGAAGGAGAATATTTTGATTATTATATAAATTATATATATATATAATATATAATATATATTTAATATATAAAATATATAATTTATATATATATAATTTATATATATATATTTATATATATATTTTAATATATATTTATTATATATATATATATATATATTTTATATATATATATATATATAATATATATATTATATAATATATATAATATATATATATATATATATATATTATAAAATATATAATATATATATATATATTATATATATTTTATATATATATATATATAAAAAATATATAAAAATATATATATATATATATTTTATAAATATATATATATATATATATATATATATAATATATTTTAATTAAATATAATAACTATTGGCTATTACAAACACTTCTTACATACAACCAAAATTTTATATAAATATTTCAATATTGTGTTTGTTTATTATTAAATTATTGTAAACTTATCTAAAACATATTTAGGTGGATTAGGCTAAATTAAATTGCGCTTGTTATAATAAGGTTAAGAAAAGTTTCTAAAGTTCATTTGGTACAAAATAATTAATTTTATATTAACACAATTTTTTTAGAAAGAACTTACTTTTAAATGAGTTCTTGCTAATTGACAAGTGTTACCTATTTGGTCATTGTCTTGAAGAAGACTTTGCCATTCCTGTATTTTTTTTTTCGAGAAACAATTGTGTAATTTATTAGGAGAGAAGAGAATGATAGCTAAATGTTTGCTTTTCGCCTACATGATATTATGAAAAACAATGTTTTCATTGTGGTGTCGCTGGAGTTATTTCATGACAGTTTTTCTCTTGACTTTGTGTTTACCTTCTTGGATGTAGTAGTCAGGATGCACAGCTCTTCTGATCTGTTGGTTTATACTGGAAACTTCTTGTTATAAACAACTTGGGCAGCAAATCCCTGAATATGTTAGAAGTAGACTACACACTGTTCTTTTCTTAACTTAGAATGATTGCTGAAATAATTGACACAAGTTGATGTGTTTAAAGTTTACTGTAAACAGTGAGATTGTCTTTCCCAGTGGTATTCGTTGTCTTTCTGGTTATGGTCTTCTTAAGAATGTTATGTCCTGTGCTTCTTTTCTTGTTTTTTCTTTGTTTTTTTTTTTCCATAACTTAGGCCTCTCTTTCAGTTTCCTCCTTTCTCCGCTTCTCAAAGGTGCTTATATTTTCCTTGTTTGCTGCCTTCTCCATTGTACATACGTATTATGTGTTCGCTGCCTTCTCCAGGGTATATTTCCTTGCTTGTTCTTTCTTTTTTTGTTGCCTTTTTTTCGGTGTATGTTATATTTCGGTGTTTTTGTTCCTATATTAGTTTTTCTTCTCTACAAGTTTTAAGTGATAAAGTTTATAAATAATTTCTACGAAATTTTAAAACATATTTGTACAAAATATTGTTATTATTCAGATACATATTACTCTTAATGTTTTATCAAACCCATTAAGTAGAGAACAAAAGTGAATGTTTTTGTGTGTAACTTTGTAAACACAACTTTGTAAACAGAGACAAGCAGGTCACACATATATTACGTTGTAAGTGTTTTATTTCGCGTTTCATTTTATTTTTTTTAATTAACTTGAACAATAATATCAGTCTGAGAAAACAGATACCAATATATTCATATTAATCTGAAATGCATGAATATATTTCATAATATATTAAATATAAAATATATTTAGTTAATATTATACTTGATATTTGTAATTTTATTTCACAGTTATTTCATAATACTTTGATTACCCTAAAAAGGTTAACTTAATTTCCCTTTCTTATTGTATTATTTATATTTCGCGTAAGATTTATAAGGATTAATTAATATTTTGTAATTAGCTATATTCTATTATATATTTTTGATGTTCATCATAGTTATCGTTAAAATTCACAGTATTATTGCACTTACAACTTCCTTTTAAAGTACTCTTTTGGCAAAAAAAATTTTTTTCGCATTTATTTTTTCATTGTTTCTTCTGCAATTTAAAGGGTTTGGAAAATTTTTTCCATTTGCATTCAAAATTTCAATATTTTAAATTTTTTAAAAAGAATTCGTTGATGAAGTTATCAGAGATATTAACAAGGAAACTCAAAGCAAGGCTGTTAGATGCTCTGGCAAAATTATTTTTTTTTAACTTTATCGGGTCTCTCGAATTGGAAAATTTTTTTTGGAAGTTTTTGTTTTGTTAGAATGGTCAGGTTTTTTTGGTCATTAAAGACCCCTCTCATTTTTGGAAGGTTTTTTAAAATACTGTAACATGTATTTTTTTTAAAAGGGTTTCAAAATTTAAAGTTTTTAAAATTGAAGAAAAATTTTTTAACTAAAGGCCCTAACAAAGGGGGAAGCAATTTTTTAATACTAAACTTTTTTTAATGAATTTTTTTAACCCCGTAAAAGATTTTTCACTGTTGGAAGAATCCTCTGAAATTACTGTAGCTACTGAACCTTTAGTGCCCTAAAAAATTTGTTTTAGGGGAAAAAGAAAACTGTTGATTTAAACGGAACCCTTTTACAAAAAGTTACGTCCTTGCATAATGGGTTTTACAGCATTTCCATGTTTAAAACGCTTGGTAAACAGACAATAATAACTAAAAAAATTTAGGCTCATATATCTACACAATGGAAAACGGGGGTCCCCATCTTTTGCTAGTAAAACAGATCAAAGCCTTTGCACATTAAATACAGATTTGTAAAAAATTTTTGAAGAACATTTTTTTAACCCCTACATTTAAAAAAAAAACAAAAAAAACCCTTTATATCCAAAAAAACAAAACTTAGGGAAAACCAAAAAGGGTTAAACATATATTAGGGGAAAAAAAAAAAAAAATTTTACGGAGGCAAAACAGTAGGAAACAAGCCGGGTTTGCGGAATGGCTTCGAAATGGTTTTGGTGGACAGAGGGAGACTATCATAAAGGTCGTCAATATTCCCTTTAAGCTACTGATTTTTGGGCGATATTGGGATAGGTTTTTTTGGGGATAAATATTTTAAAAGTAAAATTTTTACAATAAAAAAAGGAAATTCGGGGAAAAATTTTAAAGTGAATGTTTTGGGGAATGTTGAGTGATGCAAGAAAACATAATGTTAGTGTGGGAGACTTTGGTTGTGTAAGACGCATTTGGAAAAGTTTGAAATTTTTTGGGGTGTAAATACGGGAGAAAACCTTTTAGTTTTAAAAAGGATACACCCCAGAAGGGTCAACCTCAAAAAACGGGAAAGACATACCAAAGTGGGTTAAAAGCAAAACACAATCAGTACAGGGGAAACCAAAAACCCTTTAAAATTTACAGTTCATAAAAAGGGTGCCTTTTAAACCACAAAAATGTCGGTGTAAAAAGCCCAATTTACAACCCAAGAACACTACAGTAACTTCAATAAGTACACTAAATAAAAGACAAGTCAGTAACTTTGGAAAAGAACAGCACAGAAACAAAAAACAGTAAAGAAACCCACTTTTTAAACAGTATAGTAACGCATAAAAGAGTTTTAATCACATAAAACTTTAAAAAGTGCCACACACAACATTGTAGTAACAAAAAAACCAATAAATCGAGAAAAAAAAAAATACTTTGGCACAAAAAAAGCATAGTAACACATAAAATGGTACATTAACAAAAAACCACGTATATTACGAAAAAAGAAACAACAAAAAAAAGATTGTAATACAAGAGAGGGAAATCAAAAAAAACCTTTCTGCAACACATACGTAACACAGAAGCCCATACAGTAACACAAAGACCAGTACAAAAACACAAAGCCCCAGTACAGTAACACAAAAACCCCTTACAGAACACAGAAGACCAGTCCCAAAAACACAGAAACCAGTACAGTAACACAGAAGACCCAACAGAAAACACAGAAACCAGTACAGAAAACACAGAAGCCGTACAGTAACACAGAAACCATAAGAAACACAGAAAAACCAAGTACAGTAACACAGAAAAACCAGTACAGAAAACACAAAAGACCATTTAAATTAACACAGAAGCCCCATTTCATTAACACAGAAACCAATACAGAAAACACAAAAAACCATACAGTAACACAGAAGACCATACAGTAACACAGAAGTTTCAGTACAGTAACACAAAAAACCAGTACAGAAAACACAGAAAACCAGTCCCGTAACACAGAAGACCATTAATGTAACCAGAAGATCAGTACAGTAACACAAAGCCCAGTGCATTTAAACCCCCGAAGTACAGTCCCATTTAACATAAAAGAACAATACAGTAAAAGAGAATAAACGGGTGCAAACACAAAGAACGGTGCTGAAAACACAAGAACAATAAAGTAACAAACACCGAAGAACAGTAAAAGTAGGGTGGCGGGGGATACTTTTTTTTTGGGGGGAATACACCACAGTGGCTTCTGTCAAGAGGCTGGAGTGGGGGAACACCACAGTTGCTACTGACAGGGAGGCGGAGGGGAATAAAAACCCCCCGGGGGATGCGTCAGAGGGGCTGGGGGGGCCCAATATCACCAAAAGGGGCTTTTGTCAGAGAGGCTGGATGGGAGTAACACAAGAGGGGCACTGTCAGAGAGGCTGGAGGGGAATAACACCACTGTAAATACGGGTGGATTGCCCTTTTTGGAGTCCAAATTAGCAATCATGAATTATAATGGGAAAAAAAAAATAATAATGATAACAATTTTAATAATAATAAAGCAATAAAAAATAATAAAATTTAAAATTTAATAAAATAAAAATAAGAAGAAGATTATTCTAAAATAAAACTAGTATTATTTGCAAACCACTATCAGCCCAAAAGTTATCTCTGAGTTCCAAACCCTTCCCCACTTTGGAGGCCATGGTTCGTTTTTAAAAGGCCCCCCCCCCCCCCGGCCTTCCCCGGGGTTCATGTGTCCAGGAATCCATCCTTTTTGGGCCCCCCGGATGTCTCCCCTTTCCCCCCATTTCCCCTAAGGTCGGGCCTCCCCTCTCTCTCTCTGCCTTCCAGCCTCAAGCCCCCCGGGTTTCATGTATCCGGGAATCCCTTTCCCGCCGCCCCCCGGATTTTTCCCCTTCCCCTAAATTTCCCCCAAGGTCACCCCTCCCCAAACCTTATTTTTTGCTTTCCCCGGGTTTTTCATGTACCCAAAGGAAAATCCCACCCCGTCCGCCGCCGATGTCTCCCCCCCCCCCACTTCCCCAAAGGGTCAGCCTCAACTGCTAGAAATTCTTTTGCCGTCCCCAATTTTCAGGGTATCCGGGGAATCCATCCGCCCGCCGCCGGAATGCCCTCCCCTCCCCACTTACCCAAGGTCAGCCTAAACGCTAGTACATGCCGCCCCCCAATTTCATGTATCCAGGGAATCCATCCGTCCCGCCCCCGGGAATGTCCCCCCTTCCCCCACCCCCCAAAGGGTCACCTCAACGCTAGAAATTCTTTTCCCCCTTTCCCCCAGGTTAAATGTGTCCAAAAATCCAACCCTTTCCCCGCTCTCAAAAAGTCCCCCCCTTTCCCACCATTAAAACCAAAAGGGCCCAACCTCAACTGCTAGTATTCATGCCTTCCCAAAGTTCATGAAACCCAAAGGAATCCACCCGTCCGCCGCCGGAGTCTCCCCTTCCCCACTTCCCCCTGGTCACCTAAAACTGCTAGTTTTTCAGGGCCGCCCCCTTTTTCCTGTATCCAGGAAACCATCCTCCGCCGCCGGATGTCTCCCCTTCCCCAAAAAAACCCATGGTCAACCTCAACAACACCTTCCTCAAGTTCATGAATCCAAAATTTCCACCGTTCGCCCCAGGATGTTTTTCCCCTTTCCACACTAAACCTAAGGTCGGCGGGGGCTTTCCCTGGAACATTTTCTCCCCCTTCCCCAGAGCCCAGGGGTTTGCCACCCTCGTGATCTTGCGGGCATGGAAACTTGGTCCTGCTAGCTGGTCCACGGTAGAGACTCTCCAGGTGGGGGAATTACTGGGGGGTACACACAGAAAACTGCTTTCCCAGTAATTACCCCCACCAAGACAGCCGCGCCCGTACCCCCACTGGACGAGCCCAAAGGGCCCCTACACTTTTCGGCCCAAACCTCGGGCAAAATTAAGAAAAATTTTTTGGAATTCCTTTTAAATTACATTTGGAATTTATACTTAGTAAAAGTTTTTTTCCTTACTTTTTTTAACATTTTAAAAGTGTTTGTGAGTGTTTTTTTTTTAACGAGTTAATCCAAGTGTTGAAGAATTTTGTCCACCTCCATCATTAAGGTGTAATGTTACAACATTTAAGGGTTTGAATGGTACAACAGTGAAGGGGGTAATGTGTACTACAGTTGAAGGTTAATGTGTACTACGGGAAAAGTTTTTTAACCCCCCGAAAAACAAACATTAAAGTTGTAATGGTACTACAGGGAAGGTTTATTTTTCCTACAGTAAAGGTTTTTAAGGGTGTACAACAGTAAAAGGTGTAATGGGGTACTACAGTAATGGGTAATGTGTACTACAGTAAGGTGTAATGTGTACTACATTTAAAGTTTTAAAAACCCCGAAAACTACAGTAAAGGGGTTTATTTTATGTACAAACATTAAATTTTTAAAACGCGTACTACAGTGAAGGTGAATGTGTACTACAGTGAAGGTGTAATCTGTACTACAGTGAAGGTGAATGTTGCTACATTTTGAAGGTGTAATGGGGTCTACGTGAATTTTAAAAGTGTCTACAGTAAAGGGTAATGTGTACTACAGTGAAGGTGTAATGTGTACTACATTGAAGGTGAAAAGTGTACTACAGTGAAGGTGTAATGTGCACTACAAAGTGTTTTTATATTGTTTTTTTTGCATCAAATTAAGGATAACCAACTTATTTTTTCACTTAAAGGGAAAAGTTTTACTACTTTTTTTCTGGATTATTTCTGAAACCAAATTTTTTTACAACTGTTTTTTAAAATAAAAAAAAAGAACAAATTGTTATCTTCAATTATATTTTAAAATCTTCGACTTGGTGGATTCAAAAAGGTGAATACCGACTTGTACCTTTAAGTTTCAGCCAAAAAAAGTGGCCCAAAAAAGCAATCTTTTTAAAACTTTAAGAAAACAAAAAACAAATAAGAAAAAAAAAATTTTTTTCTATTACCCCAGACAATAAAAAAAAGAAATTTTTTGAACAACTGAACAATGTTAAGAAATGTTAATTGACTACGAAAGATGGAAAAAAATTACAGTTGGCAAAAAAAAAACCTTAATGAGATCTGTGATGAACTTTTTCATATCTTGACTTGGTCAAAGTTTTACAAATTTTTTTTAATGTGTTTTATAACATGTTCTTCACTCTCACGTTACCAATATTGTCTCACACCCGTGGTTTTTAACACTTTTTTCACTCCCCACTGTTACCAATATTGCTCCTTCAAAACTCTCTTACGGTTTAAAAAGAAGGGGAAAAGTTGATTTGGGTGGAGTTTCAAAAAAACATTTTTCCTCTGAGTTGGGCATTATCTTTAAGTGTGGGCCCCCCCACCAAGCCCTCACCAAATTTTATTAAAAAAATTAAAGTGTTTTTAAAAAACCAGTTACTTGGGGAAAGGGCAAGAAAGAAATTTGTGCCTGTAAAGGGCCTCCCAGGGAAAGGGTTTGGAAAAATTTTGTCCGCCACAACTAGTAAAGTTTCCTCAAAAGATAAACCCCAAAAGTTGCACATGTGTAATTTTTTCAAAAAGACGGTTCTTTTGAACCCCTTCTCTACTAAACCCTTTAAGGGCACTCAACTTCTTTTGGGTCTTAATTTCTTGGAATTCTTTGCTTGCCTAAATTCCCTTGGGGACGACCTAAATTTCCCCATTGAACAAAATTTTACACCGGGCCCATGACGCTGCCCTCTCCTACCAAAGGGTTTTTAAGCTCCTTCTCCCACGTATCCGTATTTTATTCAAGTTGATGGACTGACCACATTTGACTCCCAAATTTTAGGGACTGATTCCCCATTTTTACTTTCCTTGGGTTTTTTTTAAGATTCTCCTTTTTTTATGGGCTGATGAAGCCACCCGTGTGGCGAAACGTTTTCCCCAATAAAAAACCCCAAAAAGTTGCACATTTTGTTTTAATTTAAAACAACATGTTTGGTTCTCTGAACCTTTTATACTACTAACCCCGTCAGACAAATGCAACTTTCCCGGGGAAACTTAAAACTTGGGAATTTTTCCCTTTCCTAATTTTTGGGCCCCGACCTCCCTTTCCCATTGAACAAATGTTTACAACCCGTTATGACTGCGCAAAACCCCTCCTACCAAAGGTTTTAAGCTCCCTTTTCCCACTATGCCGTATTTTATTTTAAGGGTTGATGGACGACCACATCGACTCAAGGTTGAGGGAAATGATTACCTCATTCTACTCCTGTTCTTTTAAGATTTCCTTTTTTATGGACGTGAACCACGTGTGGCGAAACCTTTTTTCCCCAATAAAGATACCCAAGATTTTCCAAGTGTCAAAATTTTTCAACATGTTTGGTTCTCTGAACCATTCATTAAATAACCTTCAGAAAACTGGGAACTTCTTGGGGTCTTAATACTTGGGGAAATTTTTTTCGCTTGCCTAATTTTTTTGGCACGACCTACTTCCACATTGAACAAATGTGACAAACCCCCTATGACTCTGCACCCTCCTACCAACGGTTTTTAAGCTCCCTTTCCCGCACGAAAGCCGTATTCCCATTCAAAATTGATGGACTGACCCCCATCGACCTTTAAGGGTTTAGGGACTGATTACCTCATTTTACTCCTGTTCTTCAAGTTTTTCCTTTTTTATGGACTGATGAAGCCCCCTGTTGGCGAAACGTTTTTTCCCCAAAAAAAGATACCCAAGAGTTGGGACATGTGGGCTAATTTATCAACGTGTCGGGTTTTCCCGAAAAAATTTATCTACTAAAATCATCCCGGAAAAACAGATATCAAAAATTTTGCATAATAATCTGAAATGCAAGAATATAAATTTTATATTATATTAAATATAAAATATATTTAGTTAATATTATACTTGATATTTGTAATTTTTAAATTTTACATTATTTTATAATACTTTGATTACCCTAAAAAAAGGTTAACTTAATTTTTCCCCCTTTTTTATTGTATTATTTTTAATTTTGCGTAAGAATTTTTAAAAAGGGTAAAAATTTAAAATTTTTAAATTTGCTATATTTTGTTAAAAATATTTTTTTAGTTTACATGGATTTTGGTTTTAAAATTTTACAGTATTATTTCAAATTACAACTTCCAAATTTAAGTCCCCTGTTTGCAAAAGGGAAAAAATTTTCCCGCATTTAATTTTTTTTTCATTGGGTTCTTCTGTAACTTAAACATTAAGGGTTTGGGTTGAATTTTCGATATTGCATTCTTTAAAACAATACTTTAAAAGCATTGAAAGGTATTTGTTGATGGAAGTTTTTTTTAGAAAATATTAAAAAAGGAGAAAGTCTAGGCCCGGCTTTAGATGCTCTGGCAAAAATTAAATTTTTGGTTTTCTTTACCCAGGTTTCTCGAAATTTGGGAAAATTTTTTTTTAAAAGTTTTTTTTTTGTTAGGATGGTCCCTGGGTTTTTCTTTTCATTAAAGACTCATCCATTAAAAGAAGGCTTTTAACTACGTAACAGTATTTTTTTGAAAGGTTGCATAAATTTTTTTTTTGAAAATTTTAGAAATTTTAACTATAGGGGGCCCAACATAGTTGGGAAAGCAATTCTTTAAAACCAAAACTATTTTATGGGAAAGTTTTTTTCGAAAAAAGACTTTTTACTGTTGGAAAATAAACCCCTGAAATTTTCGTAGCTACTGAACCATATGACCTAACCCAAATTGGTTTTGGGGGGAAAATGAAAACTTTTGTAGTTTTCTGAAACATTTTTTACAAAATTAAAGTCTGCAAAATTTGGTTTTCCCGCAAGTCACTGTATTTAACCTTTTAAACAGACAATAATAACTAAAAAAAATTAAAGAATTTAGACACTTATTCACATAAGGAATCTTTAAATTTAGGGAAAAGTTTCGAAAAAACAGTGGCTTTATCAGCCCAATACAACTGCCAGACACTGCAGATCATGTGATCTTGTTACAAAGAAAATTTTTCAACACTTTTTAACCTTTGGAAAAAAGACCTACTTCCCACTAGTGGATGGTAACACTATGACCCCCCCCTCCGCCTGCTTCACCTCACCTCACTACGTAAAAAAGCCCCCCTCTAAGGCCCTATTAAACAAATTTTACAGATTTTTGGACTGAACACATCGACTCAAGGTTTAGGGACTGATTACCTCCAAACTCCCCCTCCCCCTTTCCCCTTCCTCTTGTAAAAGGACTGAAGAACCACTGTGGGGGAAAAAAGTTTTCCCGAAAAAAGTTCCCCCTATGCTGCATAATGGGGCCCCAAATCTTCAACTTGTTTTGGTTTTTTTAAACCATTCATCACATAAAATAATTAGGGTCATATATCTACACAAGTGAAACTTAGGTACCATTTGTGCTAAATAAACCGATCAAAGCCTTGCACATTTTTAGACAGAATTGTAAAAAAATTTTTTTTGAAGAACATTTATTTAACTACAGTTAAAAAAAAAAAAAAAATAAATCCTTTATGCAAATAAACAAAACTTATGGTACCCGGGGGTTTTAAAAAATATATTGACAAAAAATCGTTGCCCCCCCCCCCAAAAAAAAAAAAAAAAACCCACTGGGGACAAGAATAACGAGAAAAATAGGGGCCCGGTTTCAGGAAAGGCTTTTCGAAAAAGGTTTTTTGTGGACAGATGGGGGACAAACAAGATGGCGCTATATTAACCCGAAGGGTACTGATTTTTGGGGGATTTTTGTGGGTAGTTTTTTTGGGTAAATATTTTAAAAAAATGGAAATTACAATAAGAAAAAGGAATTCTGGGGGAAATTTTTAAATGAATTTGTTTTGGGGAAAAATTTTTAGTGTGCAAAGACATTAATGGGTTTGTGTGGGAGACTTTTTTGTGAAAAACGCAGTGGAAAAGTTTTAAATTTTTTGGGGTATAAACAAGTAGAACCCTTTTGTTTAAAACAAGGATACAGCCCCCGAAAGTCAACCCCACAAGAACGGGGAAAGACAAAAACACAAAGTCGGTAACAAACAAAAAACCAAAAAACAGTAAAAGTGGAAAAGGGGAAAACTTAAGTTTCAGTTCCCTTTATACATGTTGACCTTTACCACAATTTTCGGTGTCAAAAGACAATTTTCAAAACAAAAACCCACAGAAAATTACAATAAGTACACTAATATAAAAAAACAAGTACATTTAAAAATTTAAGAAAAACAAAATTAACAAAAAAAAGTAAAGTAACCCATTAAACAGTATAATAACACAAAAGAGTATAATAACACATAAAACATTATAGTGCCACACACAACATTGTAGTAACAAATAAAACATTAAATCGAGAGAAAAAACATTATCTTGGCACAAAAAAAACAGCATAGTAACAAATAAAATGGTACATTAACACAAAACACGTATATTACGTAAAAAAGCACAACACAAAAAAGATTGTAATACAAGAGATGTAAATCAAAATAACATTGCTGCAACACAGTACAGTAACACAGAAGACCAGTACAGTAACACAGAAGACCAGTACAGTAACACGGAAGACCAGTACAGTTACACAGAAGACCAGTACAGTAACACAGAAGACCAGTACAGTAACACAGAAGACCAGTACAGTAACACAGAAGACCAGTACAGTAACACAGAAGACCAGTACAGTAACACAGAAGACCAGTAATGTAACACAGAAGATCAGTACTGTAACACAGAAGACCAGTACAGTAACACAGAAGACCAGTACAGTAACACAGAAGACCAGTGCAGTAACACAGAAGTACAGTACAGTAACATAAAAGAACAATACAGTAAAAGAGAAGAACAGTGCAGTAACACAGAAGAACAGTGCTGTAACACAAGAACAATACAGTAACACCGAAGAACAGTAAAGTAGAGGTGGCTGGGGATACTTTTCTAGGTGGGAATATCACCACAGTGGCTTCTGTCAGAGAGGCTGGAGAGGGAGTAACACCACAGTGGCTACTGACAGGGAGGCTGGAGGGGGAATAACACCACCGTGGATGCTGTCAGAGAGGCTGGGGTGGCAATATCACCATAGTGGCTTTTGTCATAGAGGCTGGAGTGGGAGTAACACAAGAGTGGCTACTGTCAGAGAGGCTGGAGTGGGAATAACACCACTGTGACTACTGGTGAGATTGACACTTTTGAGTCCAAATCAGCATATCATGAATTATAATTGTAGTAATAATAATAATGATAACAATATAATAATAATATAGCAATAATAATAATACAATATAATAATAATAAAATAATAATAATAAGAAGATTATTCTAATAATAAAACTAGTATTATTTGCGACCACTATCAGCCTCAGAGTTATCTCTGAGTTACCAGACCTTGCCACGTGGAGGCCAGTGGTTCGTCTTTAAGGTCCGCCCCCCCCCCTCGCCTTCCCCAGGTTCATGTGTCCAGGAATCCATCCGTGGGCCCCCGGATGTCTCCCCTTCCTCACTTTCCTAAGGTCAGCCTCGCCTCTCTCTCTCTGCCTTCCTGCCTCAGCCTTCCCCAGGTTCATGTATCCAGGAATCCATCCGTCCGCCGCCGAATGTTTCCCCTTTCTCACTTCCCCAAGGTCAGCCTCACCAACCTGTATTCTTGCTTTCCCCAGGTTCATGTATCCAGGAATCCATCCGTCCGCCGCCGGATGTCTCCCCTTCCCCACTTACCCACTCAACTGCTAGTATTCATGCCGTCCCCAAGTTCATGTATCCAGGAATCCATCCGTCCGCCGCCGGATGTCTCCCCTTCCCCACTTACCCATGGTCAGCCTCAACTGCTAGTATTCATGCCGTCCCCAAGTTCATGTATCCAGGAAACCATCCGTCCGCCGCCGGATGTCTCCCCTTCCCCACTTACCCAAGGTCAACCTCAACAACAGCCTTCCTCAAGTTCATGTATCCAGGAATCCATCCGTTCGCTCCAGGATGTGTTCCCTTCCACACTCACCTAAGGTCGGCGGTGCTTTCCCTGGATCAGTGTCTCCACTTCCCCAGAGTCAGCGGTTGCCACCCTCAGTGACCTTGCTGCATGGAAACTTGGTCCTGTCTAGCTGGTCTACGGTAGAGACTGTCCAGGTGGGTGGAATTACTGGAGGGGACACACAGAAAACTGCGTACAGTAATTACACCCACCAAGACAGCCGCGACCGTACACCAGCTGGACGAGACCAAGCTGCTACACAGTTCGGCCACCTCGGAGGCTAATTAAGAACAATTTTGGAATTCCTTTTATATTACACTGTGAATTTATACTTAGTACAAGATTTTTCTTACTTATTTAACAGTTTAAAAGTGTTTGTGAGTGTTTTATTTTACGTAGATGAATGTCCAAGTGTTGAAGAACTTGTCTACCTCCATCAGTGAAGGTGTAATGTGTTCTACAGTGAAGGTGTAATGTGTACTACAGTGAAGGTGTAATGTGTACTACAGTGAAGGTGTAATGTGTACTACAGTGAAGGTGTAATGTGTACTACAGTGAAGGTGTAATGTGTACTACAGTGAAGGTGTAATGTGTACTACAAGTGTTTTTATATTTATTTTTGCATCTAAATTAAGGATAACCAACTTATTTATCACTTACAGAGAAGAGTTTCACTACTTTTTTCTGGCATTATTTCTGAAACTAATTTTTATACAACTGTTGGACATAAAATAAAGAACAAATTGTTATCTTCAATTATATTTATAATCTTCGACTTGGTGAGATTCAAGAGAGTGAATACTGACTTGTACCTTTAAGTGGAGCCAAATAAGTGGCCATAAATAGCAATCTTTCAGAAACTTTAAGAGAAACATTAACAAATAATGAAAATCAGGTTGTTCTATTACCTCAGACAATAAAAAAAATGATTATTGAACAACTGAACAATGTTAAGAATGTTAATTGACTACGATAGATGGAAAGAAATTACAGTTGGCAAAACAAACTCTTAATGAGATCTGTGATGATCTTTATCATATCTTGACTTGGTCAGTGTTGACATTCTTTGTTAATGTGTTATAACATGTTCTTCACTCTCACTGTTACCAATATTGTCTCACACAATGTGTTATAACATGTTCTTCACTCTCACTGTTACCAATATTGTCTCACACAATGTGTTATAACATGTTCTTCACTCTCACTGTTACCAATATTGTCTCACACACAGTGTTATAACTTGTTCTCCACTCTCACTCTGTTATCAATATTGTCTCACACAATGTGTTATAACATGTTCTTCACTCTCACTCTGTTACTAATATTGTCTCACACAATGTGTTATAACATGTTCTCCACTCTCATTCTGTTACCAATATTGTCTCACACAATGTGTTATAACATGTTCTCTACTCTCACTCTGTTACCAATATTGACTCACACAATGTGTTATAACATGTTCTCCACTCTCACTCTGTTACCAATATTGTCTCACACAATGTGTTATAACATGTTCTCCACTCTCACTCTGTTACCAATATTGTCTCACACAATGTGTTATAACATTTTCTCCACTCTCACTCTGTTACCAATATTGTCTCACACAATGTGTTATAACATGTTCTTCACTCTCACTCTGTTACCAATATTGTCTCCTATCAAAATCTCTCTTACGTAAACTAGAAGGTGACGTTGATGGCTGGAGTTGCTAACAAAACATTTCCTCTGAGTGGACATTATCTTTAAGTGTGGCCGCCGCACCAAGCACTCTCCAAATTTTATATTACAATTAAAGTGTTATAATACCAGTTACTGGGAAGGACAAGAAGAGAAATATGTGCCGTGTAAATGTCCTCCCAGGAAGGCTGGAAACGTCGTCCAGCCACAACATAATACCTTCCTCAATAAAGATTTCCAAATGTTGTACAAGTATTTCATTCTTCAACTTGTTAGTTTTCTAAACCATTTACATCACGTGATATGTTGCTATCTGTCCAGACTACCACGGAGAGGACATTAGTTTTTAATTTGTTTCTTCTGTATATGTTTCATAGTTTTTAGTTTCTTAGTTAAGGTTTCTGCAAGTTAATATACATATTGCATCTTGAGCTTCGTATCATTAGTGGTATTATTTTAAAAAACATGACCCTTGTATTTCTTAAGTATCTGAGCACCGAATTATTTTTTTGTAACTGTATTTGCTGTGCAAAATATGTGATCATTTGTATCTCTTTTGATACTATACATGACAGCATAAACTTTATTAATATGCTGTAACTGTGTGTAAAATCATGGATTTACTATGTACATGTACGGAAGATCATTTGTTGCTTTGTTACTGCAGTGTTAGTGAGTCATAATCAGAAATAATTTTAATTACAGGGCAAGTCAGCATAACCGGTGTGGGAAACTGCTAAATTAGCATATGTAAGAATGTAAGTGACGTGGAACATATAAAACATTACACAACACAGGTGACTTAACTGGAAAATATAGAGCTTATTTTTTACACCGTCTCACAGAGCCTCTGTCTCCTCATATGAAAGATTGGAAACATATAAGGACTTAACACATATTACATTGTATTTGCAACACTAATTACGTTGCTTCCTTATCCTCTCTGTTAATGCAGAAGACTATTTCATTTCTTTATATAAGTTTAAAAATAACCTTTGTTTTGGAGTTGCAACTTTTCACGACCTTTAGGCTAATCCTAAACCCCAAAGATGCTGAGTTTTTTTTTTAATCTAACGACACGTTTACGAAATTTCTCATTCAGTTATATAGGTTAATTGTAAGTTATTCCAGCTGTGGTATTATTACGTTCTCCTTTATGTAGTTACCGATCAGTTAAGAGCTTCTCCTAAACTCTTCTTCTACTCTATATAAGCTATAAATCCGCTCTAAAATAACTGTTCAAAGTTCAAAATATTGCCTTTTTCGTCACTCTGTCAGTCACATTTCTGCTCTAAACATTCCCTTGTTGACCTAACAGATTTATTTTCCTGTATTTCTTACGTTCTCTTATCCTATAGTTACCTTGTACACAGGAACTACATATGCCAGTCCTTTGTTACAGAACGTACCCACTGTTATCGTCATTTGAATCTTAATATAACCCAGCAATGTTCCGTTTTTAACTTTCAACCCATTGGATTAGTGATAGTTTGTGGTGAAGAGGTCCAGAGTTCAGGGATAGTGAAAGGAGAGGTGAGTGTAGAGATGGTGAAGGGAGAGGTGAGCGGAGAAAGATGGAGGTGTAATGGAGAAATAATGTTCGTGGACGGTGGAGCTGTGTACTCCGTCTATGATCCTGGTCAATCTCCAAAAATGACCGTCAAATACGACCTCTAAGCTTGACCTCCAGCCTCCGAGAATGACATGCGAGTATCACATATGCATACACATGCACGAAAATACTTACACACATGTTCCGTATGCATACATAAGTGCACATATATTCAGGAATTCATAGACCCAAAAATAAACACACGTATGCTTATTTATATTTTGCCGCACTGCATTTTTATGACCACATTCAAATATTTCTTTTGCATGTGTTGAAGTAGAGGAAGCTGAGCATAATGATAAACCAGGATACCACCTCTCTGATCACCAGGATACCACCTCTCTGATCACCAGGATACCACCTCTCTGATCACCAGGATACCACCTCTCTGATCACCAGGATACCACCTCTCTGATCACCAGATACCACCTCTCTGATCACCAGATACCACCTCTCTGATCACCAGGATACCACCTCTCTGATCACCAGGATACCACCTCTCTGATCACCAGGATACCACCTCTCTGATCACCAGGATGCCACCCCTCTGATCACCAGGATACCACCTCTCTGATCACCAGGATACCACCTCTCTGATCACCAGGATACCACCTCTCTGATCACCAGGACACCACCTCTCTGATCACCAGGATACCACCTCTCTGATCACCACCTCTCTGATCACCAGGATACCACCTCTCTGATCACCAGGATACCACCTCTCTGATCACCAGGATACCACCTCTCTGATCACCAGGATACCACCTCTCTGATCACCAGGATACCACATCTCTGACCACCAGGATACCACCTCTCTGATCACCAGGATACCACCTCTGATCACCAGGATACCACCTCTCTGATCACCAGGATACCACCTCTCTGATCACCAGGATACCACCTCTCTGATCACCAGGATACCACCCCCTGATCACCAGGATACCACCTTCTCTGATCACTAGGATAACCACCTATCTGATCATCAGGATACCACTTCTCTGACCACCAGGATACAATCTCTCTGATCACCAGGATACCACCTCTCTGACCACCAGGATACCACCTCTCTGATCACCAGGATACCACCTCTCTGATCACCAGGATACCACCTCTCTGATCACCAGGATACCACATCTCTGATCACCAGGATACCACCTCTCTGATCACCAGGATACCACCTCTCTGATCACCAGGATACCACCTCTCTGATCACCAGGATACCACCTCTCTGATCACCAGGATACCACCTCTCTGATCACCAGGATACCACCTCTCTGATCACTAGGATACCACCTATCTGATCATCAGGATACCACTTCTCTGACCACCAGGATACCATCTCTCTGATCACCAGGATACCACCTCTCTGACCACCAGGATACCACCTCTCTGATCACCAGGATACCACCTCTCTGATCACCAGGATACCACCTCTCTGATCACCAGGATACCATCTCTCTGATCACCAGGATACCACCTCTCTGATCACCAGGATACCACCTCTCTGATCACCAGGATACCACCTCTCTGATCACCAGGATACCACCTCTCTGATCACCAGGATACCACCCCTCTGATCACCAGGATACCACCTCTCTGATCACCAGGATACTACCTCTCTGATCACCAGGATACCACCTCTCTGATCACCAGGATACCACCTCTCTGATCACTAGGATACCATCTCTCTGATCATTAGGATACCACCTCTCTGATCAACAGGATACCACCTCTCTGATCACAAGGATACCACCTCTCTGATCACCAGGATACCACCTCTCTGATCACCAGGTTACCACCTCTCTGATCACCAGGATACCACATCTCTGATCACCAGGATACCACCTCTCTGATCACCAGGATACCACATCTCTGATCACCAGGATACCACCTCTCTGATCACCAGGATACCACCTCTCTGATCACCAGGATAACACTTCTCTGATCACCAGGATACCACCTCTCTGATCACCAGTATAACCACCTCTCTGATCACCAGGATACCACCTCTCTGATCAACAGGATACCACCCTCTCGATCACCAGGATACCACCTCTCTGATCACCAGGATACCACCTCTCTGATCACCAGGATACCACCTCTCTGATCACCAGGATACCACCTCTCTGATCACCAGGATACCACCTCTCTGACACCAGATACCATCTCTCTGATCACCAGATACCACCTCTCTGATCACCAGGATACCATCTCTCTGATCACCAGGATACCACCTCTCTGATCACCAGGATAACATTTCTCTGATCACCAGGATACCACCTCTCTGATCACCAGGATACCACCTCTCTGATCACCATGATACCACCTATCTGATCACAAGGATATCACCTCTCTGATCACCATGACACCAACTCTCTGATCACCAGGATATCACCTCTCTGATCACCAGGATACCACCTCTCTGATCACCAGAATACCACCTCTCTGATCACCAGGATACCACCTCTCTGATCACCAGGATACCACCTCTCTGATCACCAGGTTACCACCTCTCTGATCACCAGGATACCACATCTCTGATCACCAGGATACCACCTCTCTGATCACCAGGATACCACCTCTCTGATCACTAGGATACCATCTCTCTGATCATTAGGATACCACCTCACTGATCAACAGGATACCACCTCTCTGATCACAAGGATACCACCTCTCTGATCACCAGGATACCACCTCTCTGATCACCAGGTTACCACCTCTCTGATCACCAGGATACCACGTCTCTGATCACCAGGATACCACCTCTCTGATCACCAGGATACCACCTCTCTGATCACCAAGATACCACCTCTCTGATCACCAGGATACTACCTCTCTGATCACCAGGATACCACCTCTCTGATCACCAGTATACCACCTCTCTGATCACCAGGATACCACCTCTCTGATCAACAGGATACCACCTCTCTGATCACCAGGATACCAACTCTCTGATCACCAGGATACCACCTCTCTGATCACCAGGATACCACCTCTCTGATCACCAGGATACCACCTCTCTGATCACCAGGATACCACATCTCTGATCACCAGGATACCATCTCTCTGATCACCAGGATACCACCTCTCTGATCACCAGGATACCATCTCTCTGATCACCAGGATACCACCTCTCTGATCACCAGGATAACATTTCTCTGATCACCAGGATACCACCTCTCTGATCACCAGGATACCACCTCTCTGATCACCATGATACCACCTCTCTGATCACCAGTATACCACCTCTCTGATCACCAGAATACCACCTCTCTGATCACCAGGATACCACCTCTCTGATCACAAGGATACCACCTCTCTGATCACCAGGGCACCACCTCTCAGATCACCAGGATACCACCTCTCTGATCACCAGGATACCACCTCTCTGATCACCAGGATAACACTTCTCTGATCACCAGGATACCACCTATCTGATCACAGGATACCACCTTTCTGATCACCATGATACCACCTCTCTGATCACAAGGATATCACCTCTCTGATCACCATGACACCAACTCTCTGATTACCAGGATATCACCTCTCTGATCACCAGGATACCACCTCTCTGATAACCAGAATACCACCTCTCTGATCACCAGGATACCACCTCTCTGATCACAAGGATACCACCTCTCTGATCACCAGGGCACCACCTCTCAGATCACCAGGATACCACCTCTCTGATCACCAGGATACCACCTTTCTGATCACCAGGATATCACCTCTCTGATCACCAGGATACCACCTCTCTGATCACCAGGATACCAACTCTCTGATCACCAGGATACCACCTCTCTGATCACCAGGATACCACATCTCTGATCACCAGGATACCACCTCTTTGATCACCAGGATACCACCTCTCTGATCACCAGGATACCACCTCTCTGATCACCAGGATACCACCTCTCTGATCACCAGGATACCACCTCTCTGACCACCAGGATACCACCTCTCTGACCACCAGGATACCACCTCTCTGATCACGAGGATACCACCTTTCTGATCACCAGGATACCACCTCTCTGACCACCAGGATACCACCTCTCTGATCACCAGGATACCACCTCTCTGATCACCAGGATACCACCTCTCTGATCACCAGGATACCACCTCTCTGATCACCAGGATACCACCTCTCTGATCACCAGGATACCACCTCTCTGATCACCAAGATACCACATCTCTGATCACCAGGATACCACCTCTCTGATCACCAGGATACCACCTCTCTGATCACCAGGATACCACCTCTCTGATCACCAGGATACCACCTCTCTGATCACCAGGATACCACATCTCTGATCACCAGGATACCACCTCTCTGACCACCAGGATACCACCTCTCTGATCACCAGGATACCACCTCTCTGATCACCAGGATACCACCTCTCTGACCACCAGGATACCACCTCTCTGATCACCAGGATACCACCTCTCTGATCACCAGGATACCACCTCTCTGATGAACAGAGACGGAAATGCTTCAAGTTCCTCTTTTAAGTTTTTTCTCCTTTGTATTCATTTCCGTTTAATTTTCCTATAATTTAAAACTTCCAGTTTAATATTTCGTAGGAAATTCCATAATTTAAAATTTGTGTAATTCGAAAAAATTCCCTGTTATCCATTTCGTTCCTATGTTTTTTGTGAGTATCACAGGTAGATACATGGAGTATCACAGGTAGATACCTGGAGTGTCAATGGTAGATACATGGAGTATCACAGGTAGATACATGGAGTATCAAAGGTAGATACCTGGAGTATCACAGGTAGATACCTGGAGTGTCACAAGTAGATACATGGAGTATCACAGGTAGATACATGGAGTATCACAGGTAGATACATGGAGTATCACAGGTAGATACATGGAGTATCACAGGTAGATACATGGAGTGAATAAACAGGATTCTGCTGATCTGAAAACGAAATACTTTACAGCAGATATTTTTCTCTTGTAATTTCTCTATCTTTCTCTCATAGTTCTTATATCACTTGTTAGTAAGTAAGCCATTAATTTTTAAAGTCTTCTCTTTCACTTTCTGTTATGATTGTATGTTAATGAAAGCCAGAGTAACAATAACAAGTGTACTCTCAATGGTCCGGCTCCATAACAACAACAACAACAACAACAACACAGCTATAAATGAATGAACATTTCGAACATCTGAATTTCTTAACAGCATACTTCTGTTGAGCATAATTCTGTTCTGTTGGAGAAAGTTTCTTACTTGCAAAATATACAGGTGTTTCCTGGCCATTTACTTCCTGTAGTAACACACCTCCAACACCCACAGAGGAAGCATCAACCTCATGTATTAATGGATGTTCTCCTGTAAAATTAGCCAATAAAGCTGAACACTGAAGACCACTCAAATATAGCCACTTTTTTAATAAATCATACAATGGTGCCATAATTAAAGAAATGTTTTTAATGAATTTACAATAATATATCAGCATCCCCACTAAGGACTGAACTTCTCCTATGGACACTAATTATGAAACAACAAAAATATATAATACAACATATACAATTACGAAATGTTAATTAACCCTTATAAAACTTAGGCGAAATATTAATAATATAATAAGAAAATTAAATTAAATTTATCCTATTACGGTAATACAATTATTATTAAAATTAATTATGAAACAATATTAATAAAATATAAGGTATAATATTAGGTGAATAAATTTCATATTTAATATATTATGAAATATATTCATGCATTTCAGATTAATATGAATATATTGATATCTGTTTTCTCGGTTTGATGTTATTGCTCAATTAATTAAAAAAATAAATAAAATGAAACTCGAAATCAAAACGCTTGGAACGTCATACATGTAAGACCTGCTTGTGTCTGCTTACAAAGTTGTGCTTGTTGTAGACAAACACCTGAGACTTGCTTGTCTCTGCTTAAAAAAGCTGTGATTGTTGTAGACAAACACCTGAGACCTGCTTGTCTCTGCTTACAAAGCTGTGATTGTTGTAATCAAACACCTGAGACCTGCTTGTCTCTGCTTACAAAGCTGTGCTTGTTGTAGACAAACACCTGAGACCTGCTTGTGTCTGCTTACAAAGCTGTGCTTGTTGTAGACAAACACCTGAGACCTGCTTGTGTCTGCTTACACTGCTGTGCTTGTTGTAGACAAACACTTGAGACCTGCTTGTGTCTGCTGACAAAGCTGTGCTTGTTGTAGACAAACACCTGAGACCTGCTTGTCTCTGCTTACAAAGCTGTGCTTGTTGTAGACAAACACCTGAGACCTGCTTATGTCTGCTTACAAAGCTGTGCTTGTTGTAGACAAACACCTGAGTCCTGCTTGTCTCTGCGTACAAAGCTGTGCTTGTTGTAGACAAACACCTGAGACCTGCTTGTGTCTGCTTACAAAGCTGTGCTTGTTGTAGACAAACATCTGAGACCTGCTTGTGTCTGCTTACAAAGCTGTGCTTGTTGTAGACAAACACCTGAAAGTTACAGACAAAAAAATCACTTCTGTTCACTAGTTATTCTGAATAATAACGATGTTTTGCACAAATATATTTACTGTCTCCATGGAAGTTAATAATCAAGTAATCACTTAAAACTGGTAGAGAAGAAAAAATAATAGAGGAACGAAGGCACCGAAATACAACATACACCAAAAAAAAAAAACAAAGAAAGAAAGAACAAGCAAGGGAATATACACTGGTGAAGGCAGCAAACAAGGAGAAAATAACCGCCTCGGATAAGTGAATGAAGGAGGAAACTGAAAGAGAAGCTAACTTATGGATAAAAACATTCATCGGAAAATGGTAACAAAGAAAGAACAAGCAAAGAACCACAGGGCAAACATTTCGGGGAAGAATATTAACGAAAAGGACAATGAATACCAGCGGAAACACAAAGAACTCTAACAAGAAAATAAGAACCAGCTCACTGTTTACAGAAGGCCTTCAAACACATCAGCTTGTGCTCATTATTTCAGCAATCACTCTAAATTAACAAAAGAACTGTGTCTATTCTACTCTTAAGATATTCAGGTATTTGCTGCATAAGCCGTTTAGAGCAAGAGGTTTCCAGTATAAACCAACAGGTCAGTAAAGGTGAGCATCCTGACTACTACATCCAAGAAGGTTTGTACTAAGTCAAGCAAAAACTATTATAAAACAACTCCATCGACTAACAAAGAAAACATTGTTTTCCATAGTATTATGAAGGAGAAAAGCGAATATTTAGCTATCATAATCTCCTGCCCTAATAAATTAGACAATTGCTTCTCAAAGAAAAGACTTACAGGAATGTAAAAATCCTTCGTCAAGACAGTGACCTTCTTTACACAGTGAAGTCCTGGCGTCAGTTTCCACGTAGGATGCTGGAACACAAGACCTGGCGTCAGTTTCCACGTAGGATGCTGGAACACAAGACCTGGCGTCAGTTTCCCCCTAGGATGCTGGAACACAAGACCTGGCGTCAGTTTCCACGTAGGATACTGGAACACAAGACCTGGCGTCAGTTTCCACGTAGGATACTGGAACACAAGACCTGGCGTCAGTTTCCACGTAGGATACTGGAACACAAGACCTGGCGTCAGTTTCCACGTAGGATACTGGAACACAAGACCTGGCGTCAGTTTCCACGTAGGATACTGGAACACAAGACCTGGCGTCAGTTTCCACGTAGGATGCTGGAACACAAGACCTGGCGTCAGTTTCCACGTAGGATGCTGGAACACAAGACCTGGCGTCAGTTTCCACGTAGGATGCTGGAACACAAGACCTGGCGTCAGTTTCCAGGTATGATGCTGGAACACAAGACACCTATGAAATACGGACAGGTGAGCTTTGCTTTGTTCCAGTATCTCAAAAATAATGAAAATAAAACGATATAACTAGAAACAAAGTAACTCTCTTACTCTATTCTACTTTTTATATTTTATCTTTTCTTAATACTGATAATAAGATAATGTTTAGCATATGTTAAGATCAGGTTCTTTATTACTGATCTTCTGTGAATTTGTACAGTGTCTGATGATAGAGTTAACTCCCAAACTAGTCGTCAATAATTGATGTTACAATAAATAAATAATTAAACGTGTCCGCACATATCCCAACATCACATAACGTCAATCATTCCAGGAAATTATATTATTCTGCGTTGTTTAATTTTGGTTTCCTCTGTGGAACATTATCACGACCTTCCAACTCTAGTTTGTCCAGCACAGCGAATTTTCTATTGTTCACCATTTAATTAGCAGTTGGTGTCAAGCTGAACTTGGTGTCATTCCTTGCTTCTTGGAATGTATTAGTCGTTGTATTTGAGGTTTGTGAGGTTACTATACCTCGAGTACTGTTTTTCTGTGGACGAAAGAGGACACAGTCATGGAATAACTATGGTCATCCCTCTACTGTGTTCGCTAATATATATCGTCCATCATTAATTTACTGGAGGAAGGATCTGTATCGATTATATCTATGATGTGAAAAAGAGACAAAAGTCTTTTCCACCAGAAGGGAGCTGAAATTAAAAGTCACTGAAAGGATAATCTCGGTGGAGACACCACCATCACGCAGACGTATAATACCAGCTGACTTATACGTAACAAACGAACCGCTGCCTTAAGTCTTTTACCAACAGTTCTGCCAGCACTCTATTTCCAGCAGAAACCTACCAGAGGTCTTCTACCTATAGTCTTCTGGTGACAGTCCTTCCAGTAGTATTCTATCATTAGCATTCAGTCTTAAACGCTTAAATCCTACCAACAGAATCAAAGAAAAGAATCTTACCAATAATTTTTCTATCAGGTATTTACCAAATAAGTTACGTACAGTGTTATTAACTCTGGTGCATCAGACAGACTTTATATACATCACAACACAACGATGGTGGTGATGGTGATGGTGGTAAAAACACATAACAGCAGAGATGAACGTTGACTTGTGAAACAAACTTCTTCATTCCATAGTTATCTTCTATAATTGTTTCTTTTTCATTACTTACTGGCTTTGTGCTATATATCTCTGCAATAAAGTGCACCACAACATTCATGTGAAATTAATGTTAACTTTCCCATACTTTTCACAGTACATAACAACAGTAGGGAAAGACTTTAACACACAGTCGTAGGGCCCCGGTTGTGGCAGCACCACCAAAATTCTTTTGAAAAAGGATCGGAAAATCCAAGTTGGGGGGTTTTGTATTGTCATCGCAAAATTTTTTTTATTTTGTTTTTGTGGGGTGGTGAATTTTTTTAAATTAAATTAATAAATAATGAATGTCTTTTTTAGTTTAAACCCACAAGTCTTCAAGAAAGTCCCTTTTCACCTTTTTACATTTTTTCCCCAAAATATTTCATAAAAATATTGAAACCCCCCATTCCAATTTTTTTCCCAAAAATTAAAAATTTATAAAAAGGATTTTCTTATTTCCTTTAAAAAAATGGTAAAGGGGGAGTGCAGATTTGTTATGAGAAAGTGTACACAGTTTTGTATATATGTGTGTTCGTAGCTTGGGGTTTTTTAGTGATATGTTTTTTGTAGATTTAAAGTGAAAAGTAAACATTTGAAAAAAGTGAAAGGTCTACAAAAATTTACAATAAGAAGGACCACATTTTTGTGGGGGAGCTGTCAGCCTGGGTACTCTTTTTTTTCCCGCGGGGTTTGGCCCGTCTTTAAAAAGAAATGAGGCAATAAGAAGGAAAAAGAAAGAACCCCACACACACACGCACAAAGCACACACACGCACACCCCGCGAAAAGACCCACACACAAAATATATAAATTTTAAAAATTTATATATAATATATAAAATAATATTTTATATATAATCAAAATATTTTTTAATATTTTTATAAATAATATATTTTTATATGTATTTTATATTAAATTTTTATATTTATGCATATATATATATATTATATATATATATTATATATATTATATTTATATATATATAAAATTATATATGTAATATAATATTTTTAAAATTTATATATATTTTATATATTTATTTTTATTTATTATATATATATTTTATAAATAAAAATGTATACTAAAAATATTTTTTTAAATTATATATATAAATATTTAATAATTTTATTATATATATATAATATATTATATATATATATATATATATATTTTTTTTTTATTATAATTTTATTTTTTAAAAATATAAAATATAAAATATATAAAATATATATATATATAAAAATAAAAAATTTATATATATATAAATATATATATATATATATATATAATTTTGTGCCCAAAAGGCAGAACTTGCCATCTTGGCTTAAATTTGGGAAAGCTCATCTTGGGCCTTTTTAGGACAAGCGAAAAATTTTTTTATGCAATAATTTCCCCCCAAAAACATTTGAACCCAACGAAAAAAATATAATTTTACTGTTTTTAAAATAAAAGGACTCAAGTGCCCAAATAATGTGGGCATTTTATTTTGACAACCCTTTCGCTTTTCCAGGAACTTATCAATGGCTGTTTAAGCTCCTGGAAGCGAAACGTTGCCAAACAAATGTCACATTAGTTTTCACCCTTTTGTCCCTTTTTCTTTACATATTGTCGGTAATTCTACCAAAATTTATTACATATTTCATATATATATATATATTTTTAAATTTTATATTTATATTATATATAAATAAAATATATATTTATATAAATAATAAATTTAAAAATATATATATATTTTTATTTTTTTTATAAAACCGGCCCATTCCCCCCAGGCAGGGTGGCCCCCGAAAAAAAAAAACTTTCCCATCTTCACTCCACATGTTTTGCCAAAGGGTGTTTTTAACTACATTTTTAAACGCAACATTAACCCCCCTCCTTAAAGAGGCACACGTACTTCCCTTCCCCCGGGACTCAAGCCCCGGCCTCCCGGGTTTTCCCTAAAACCCTTCATAAATGTTTACTTTGCCCATCCAAAGCACGTCAATATTAAAAACCATTTTTCTCCATTCACTCCTACAAACACGCTCACGCATGCCTGCTGGGAAATCCAAGCCCCTCCACAAAAAAACCCCCTTTACCCCCCCCTCCCAAACCCCCTAGGCCGACCCCTACCCCGCCTTCCTTCCCTACAGACTATACACCTTTTAAATCATTTTGTTTTGTCCATTCCTTTACATGTCCGAACCACCTCAACAACCCTTTCCAGCCCCCTTTAACAGTTTTGGTAATCCCGCACCCCTTTCCCAAATTCCAAACTACGAATTCTCTGCATTTTTAAACACACCACACATTTCCCTCAAATACATCTCCACTGCCCCCAGCCTTCTCCTCGCTGCAACATTCATCACCCACGCTTCACACCCATATAAAGCGTTGGGAAAAAAAACTCTCAACATTCCCCTCTTTGCCTCCAAGGACAAAGTTCTTTGTCTCCCAGATCCTAAGTTACCCCCCACTCTTTTTTTCCCCATCAATTTTTTATTCACCTCACTTTTAAAGACCCATCCGCTGACACGCCACTCCCAAATATCTGAAAAACGTTCACCTCCTCCAAAACTCCTCCCCCCAATCTGAATTCAATTTTTTCCATCACCAATTTTTTTGTTATCCTCAAAACCCTTTAACTCTTTTTCCTGAAATTCCCCCTTTTAATTTTCTTTTTTTTTGGCACACCCAAACCAAAATTTCCATCCCCAATCTCTGAAAATTTCCCCTTCAAACTCCCGAGCACATTTTCACGCAAAGAGCACCTGTACAACTCCCACTTTGGTGTTTTCCCCTTTTATTTTTTAAAACTCCACCCTCTTGCCAAGCCCCCTGGGCATTTTTTTTCTCTTACAACCCCATCTATAAATATTTTAAAAACAACCAGGGTGAAAACACAAAACCCTTTGTCAAAGGCCATTTTTACGGGGAAAAAATTTCCCTCCCTTCTACACACTCTAACTTGAGCCTCACAAACCTCGAAAAAAACTTTTCACTGCTTTAAATAACCTACCTTTCCCACACAAAACACTTTCCAACATCTGCCACATTGCCCCCCCCCATCCAAACCCTTTTCAAAAAGCCTTTTTCCCAAACCATAAATTCCCCAAAAAACCCTTTAAACCTTATCAAAAAACTGTTCAATTATAAGTTTCACTGTAAACACCTGGCCACAACCCCCCCTTTCCTTTTTTTAAACCTCCTTGTTCATTTTTGCTATCCAAATTTTCCGTTTTTACCTTAATTCTTTTAATTTTTAACTCTACCAAAACACTTTTCCCCGGTACACTCAACAGACTTTTCCCCCTATAATTTTTTGGGACTCCCCTTTTATCCCCCCTTTTCCTTTTTACAAAGGGAAATATGCGCTTTTCTGCCAATCCCTAGGTACCTTTCCCTCTTCCAAACATTTATTAAATAATTTTCACCAACCACTCCAAAAATATATCCCCACCTCTTTTTTCATTTTTATCTTTATCCCATCAAACCCGGCGCCCCTTTCCCCCTTTTCATTTTACCTCTTCCTCAAAAACTTCCCCCACACTCACAACTGGGTTTTTCCTCACTCCTCAATATTTTTTTCCTCCTGCCCCTACACGAAATCAAGCTTCCCTTCTTTACAACATTTAAAACCAAAAACCTTTCCCCTTCCCAATACCTCTAACTCTCCATTTAATAACTTCCCTCCTATTTTTAACTGACAAATCCATTTGTTTTCTAGCTTTTTTTAAATTGTTTAATCTCACTCCAAAATTTTTTTTTTTTCAACAAAATTTGTTGATAACACTCACCCCACTCTCTCATTTTCTCTCTTTTTACATTGCTTCACCCCTCTTAACTTCTCCTCTTTTCTCCGTATACTTTCCCCCTTGCACACTTTACTTTTAAAAAACTTCTCATATGTAAATTTTTTTCCCTTTTAAATCTCTTTTCATCATCATTCCACCAATGCTCCTCTTCCCCCTGCACCCATTTTTTGTAACCACAATTTGCTGAACAACCTAACCCCATTTTAAACCACCCCTCCCTTTTGACCCCATTGCCTATGCTCTCATTACCCATCTATCCCCCAAACTGTTTATATCTACCCAAAATGCCCCCTCTTTTAGTTTTTAAACCCTTTACCCTTCTTCCCTGTGCTTTTATTCTCCTTTTTATCCCCTCTCCCTTTTTCCCTTCAGGAAAGCTACAACTAGAAAGGATCTGAATATCTGTGGCCCCTCTAAAAACAGTACACCTGAAGTCTACTCAACAGTCTTTTATTACCAATACATAATCCAACAAACACGTCATTTCGCCACATCATTCGTGTATATTTTTTTCCCTCTTTTTCTTAAAATATGAAATCCCAATAACAAAACCCCCTTCTATAAAAATTTCTCAAAGGGGCTCCCATTTCATTTCCCCGGCACCCCAAATTTACCCCCACACCCTCTCTAAAAGTTTCCCCTACTTTAGATTAAGTCCCCTAACAATTCCTCTCACTTGTTCAAATCCTATCTTCATTAAAACTTTTCCCCAAAAATCTCTCTCTCTCCCTGCTTTCCCTTTCCCCAGGTGATACACGTTATTGAAAACCCCCCTTTCACACCCCAAACTTTATTTTAACCCCACAAATTTTTAAATTTTCCCATTCATATTCTCTTTTCCCCTTTCCATAAACTGTCATTTAAATTACTGCTCCCCCTTCCTTTGCTCAAAATCTCTCAGATACCCAGATTTAACCCCATTTTTTTCCCCCCATAAAATCCCCCCCCCTTCAGTTTGTTTCGCTTGGGGCCGGGACTCCAACTCTTTTCATTCATAACTCACAATTCTTTTTTTCTTGTCACCGCACTACATCCACGCCTTTTAAGCCCCCAGTTTTTAAAGTTTTTCTTCTTCTTTTTTTTAGTAATTGTATACAGGAAAAGGGGTTACTAGCCCATTGCCCCCCGGTTTATCCCCTATACAACCCCCATGGTTAAGGGGGAAAGATTTTTTCCACTTCCCCATGGGCAATAGAAGAAATAAAAAAGAACAAAGCTATTTAGAAAAGGAGAAAAACCTAGATGTATGATATATATAATGCAGGCTGTCGTTTTAAGGGTTTTCCCCAAAAGGGAAGTAGGAGTGAAGATATCCCTGTTATCTTGGTGTTTTTGGACAGAAAAAAGAAAACCCGCAATCCTACCCTCATGCAAAAAATTAAGGTTTTTTGTTTTCACAGCATACAACATACAACATACATCTACATGTACTACACATACATACATACGTACTACATACAACATCAAATA
This sequence comes from Cherax quadricarinatus, assembly GCF_026875155.1. Lineage (NCBI taxonomy): Eukaryota > Metazoa > Arthropoda > Malacostraca > Decapoda > Parastacidae > Cherax > Cherax quadricarinatus. Next base: position 48,912,077 of record NC_069423.1, on the reverse strand, counting down.
TACTACATACATACTACATACAAACATACATAATAAAAATACACATAAAAACTACAACATACACACATACATACCATAAACATAATACATACAACATACAACTACATAATACATACATACAATACTACATAATACATAATACAAAACATCATAAATACAATTACACAAAAATACATGCATACATAACATAATACCATCATACACATACATACATACATACATACATACATAAATGCATACATACATACATACATACATACATACATACATACATACATACATACATACATACATACATACATACTTACTTACTTACTGTGCGTTCATATAAGCATACATGCCTGCATTTGCCATTGATTCCATCTGCGACCTTCAAATTCATCTACGATGCACGAGAAACAGAGATTATTGTAGTTTGTTTAAAGTTTTCTTGGAGGAGATTTTGAGATTCGCATTTGACACTTATCAATACACAATAACATGTACACTCATACACAATATGTGACACTCATATACAATATGTCTCACAAAAATATGTGATATAAACAATATGTGACACTCATACATATTCCGCAAACAATACACTCGTTTTTACAAAATAACATGTCCATATGACATTCATCAACACACAGCAACATGTACACATGACACACATATACAATAACATGTACACATGACACCTATACACAATAACATGTACACATAACACCCATACCCAGCAACATGTACACATAACATATACAATAACACGTAAGCATTACATTCATATATAAGAATATGCACACATGACACAGTCTTCCACTAGTGTCACAAATGTATCTCATCTTTATATATTTACATGTTTCACAAATAATGTCGTCGAAACACCGTAAACCAGCATATAAATGTATGAGAAAATACTTATATATGAGTAAATTTGTGCGTTAGACTTTCTGTGTCAAATGAAAATGACCAATAAATAAATAAAAATGAAACCTGTGTAATATTTAATATATATAGTTTTGATGGAGGTGGAAAAGTTCTTCAACACTTGGGCATTCATCCACATAAAATAAAACACTCTCAAATGCTTTTAAACTACTAAATAAGCAAGAAAATCTCGTACTAAGTTTAAATTCATTGTGTAATATAAAAGGATTTCCAAAATTGTTCTTAATTAGCCTCTTCTCGGTGGCCGAGCTGTGTGCGAGCTTCGTCTCGTCTACCAGGCCTGCTGTTCCAGGCTGTCTTGGTGGGTGTAATTACTGGACACAGTTTACTGTGTGTCCCCTCGAGTAATTCCACCAACCCGGACAGTCTCGACAGTTGATCAGCTAGACAAGATCAAGTTTACGCCCAGAAAAGTCACTGTGGGTGACAACCGCTGACTCTGGAGAAGTGGGGAAGGGATTCCACCTGAGGTGACAAAAGTGGACTCCTGGAGACACTGATCCAGGAAAGGCACCGCCGACCTTAGGTAAGTGGGGAAGGGGAGACATCCGGGAGCGAGCGGATGAATTCCTGGATACATGAACTTGAGGAAGGTTGTTGTTGAGGCTGACCTTGGGTAAGTGGGGAAGGGGAGACATCCGGGAGCGAACGGATGGATTCCTGGATACATGAACCTGGGGAAAGCATGAATACTAGCGGTTGAGGCTGACCTTGGGTAAGTGGGGAAGGGGAGGCATCCGGCGGTAGACGGATGGATTCCTGGACACATGAACCTGGGGAAGGCATGAACACAGCAGTTGAGGTGACTTTGGGTAAGGGGGGAAAAGGAGACACCCGGGCGGCGGAGGGATGGATTCCGGGATACATGATCCTGGGGAAGGCAAGAATACAGCTGATTTTCGGGAAGTGGGGAAGGGAGTCCCTCAGGTGACACAAGTGGACCCCTGGAACACTATCCGGGAAGGCACTGACCTAACTCTTTGACCTTAGGTAAGTGGGAAAAGGGAAACATCCGGAGCGAAACGATGGATTCCTGGATACATGACTTGGGAAGGCTGTTGTGAAGCGACCTTGGGGACGTGAGGAAGGGAGACATCTGGGGGCGAACGGATGGATTCCTGGATACATGAACCTTGGGAAAGCAAGAGACAGGGTGTGAGGCTGACCTTGGGGAGTCAAAAGGGGGAAAAAAACTTCCGGCGGCGGACGGATGGATTCTGGATACAGGGACCTTTGGGAAGGGCGTGGCTGAAGGCAGAGGGGAAATGAGAGCGAGGCTGACCTTAGGGAAGTGAGGAAGGGAGACATCCGGGGCCCACAGATGGATTCCGGGATACATGAAACTGGGGAAGCGAGGGGGGCGACTTAAAGACAACCCAAATGGCCTCCACGGGAAAGGTCTGGTAACCATAGATAACCTGAGGCTACAGTGGTCGCAAATAATAAATTTACTAGTAAATTGTTATTAATTTGATTTAAATTCTATTTATTTTCCCACTCTAGCCTCTAAACAGTAGCCACAGTGGTGTTATTCCCACCCAGCCTCCGACAGTAGCCACAGGGGGTTACCCCACCCCAAAGCCTCCCTACAGAGCCACAGGGGTTTATTTCGAAACTCCACCTCCCTGACAGTAGCCACAGTGTGTTATTCCCACTCCACCTCCCTGACAGTACCACGGTGTGTTTATTCGCACCCCAGCCTCTCTGACAGTAGCCACGGTGGTGTTATTCGCACTCCAGCCTCCCTGACAGTAGCCACAGTGCAGTTATTCCCACTCCAGCCTCCCTGACAGTAGCCACAGTGGTGTTATTCGCAATTCAGCCTCCCTGACAGTAGCCACAGTGCAGTTATTCCCACTCCAGCCTCCCTGACAGTAGCCACAGTGGTGTTATTCCCACTCCAGCCTCCCTGACAGTAGCCACGGTGGTGTTATTCGCACCCCAGCCTCTCTGACAGTAGCCACGGTGGTGTTATTTGCACTCCAGCCTCCCTGACAGTAGCCACGGTGGTGTTATTCGCACTTCAGCCTCCCTGACAGTAGCCACAGTGCTGTTATTCCAACTCCAGCCTCCCTGACAGTAGCCAGGGTGGTGTTATTCCTACTCCAGCCTCCCTGACAGTAGCCACAGTGGTGTTATGCCCACTCCAGCCTCCCTGACAGTAGCCACAGTGGTGTTATTCGCACTCCAGCCTCCCTGACAGTAGCCACAGTGGTGTTATTCCCACTCCAGCCTCCCTGACAGTAGCCACGGTGGTGTTATTCGTACCCCAGCCTCTCTGACAGTAGCCACGGTGGTGTTATTCGCACTCCAGCCTCCCTGACAGTAGCCACGGTGGTGTTATTCCACTCCAGCCTCCCTGACATAGCCACAGTGCTGTTTTTTCCCCACTCCAGCCTCCCTGACAGTAGCCACAGTGGTGTTATTCCCACTCCAGCCTCCCTGACAGTAGCCACAGTGGTGTTATTCCCACTCCAGCCTCCCTGACAGTAGCCACGGTGGTGTTATTCGCACCCCAGCCTCCCTGACAGTAGCCACGGTGGTTTATTCCCACCCAGCCTCCCTGACATTAGCCCACAGTGGTGTTACTCCCACTCCAGCCTCCCTGACAGTAGCCACGGTGGTTTTCATTCCCCACTCCAGCTCCCTGACAGTAGCCACAGTGGTGTTATTCCCACTCCAGCCTCCCTGACAGTAGCCACAGTGGTGTTATTCGAACCCAGCCTTCCCTGACAGTAGCCACAGTGGTTTTTATTCCCACTCCAGCTTCCCTGACAGTAGCCACGGTGGGGGTTATTCCCTCTCCAGCCTCCCCTGACAGAGCCAGGGTGTGTTATTCCCACTCCAGCCTCCCTGACAGTAGCCACAGTGGTGTTTATTCCCACTCCAGCCTCCCTGACAGTAGCCACAGTGGTTTATTCCCACTCCAGCCTCCCTTGACAGTAGCCACAGTGGTGTTATTCCCACTCCAGCCTCCCTGACAGTAGCCACCGGTTTACTTTTATTCTGAAATTCATATCAGTATAAAGAACAATTATAGCAGCTCGCCTTTCCCTCCCGCCTTCACCCCTTTTTTCTTTTTACTTCCTTTAACCACTTCTCAAAAGAACGGAATTTACTACTTCCAATTCAAAACATTTGGGTTCCTCAGCCAGTAAACAAGCTTAGGGGATGCATGTAAACTCACAAGTACATCACTCCCCTCATCTTCAAGTGGGTTTCGGAAAACACACTCTATGGACCTGACCACAGGGTGATGTACAACAGCTTGTCCATCCTCTTCCCTCCTCGCATATTTTCTTATACAGTTGCAATTTCCATATGCGCTTCCGTCCAAGTTCCCGTTCACCTCTTGCATATCATTTTGTTACTAAACAAGTCTGCTGTTTAGGACCCTCCTCCATGCGAGACACAACCAGGGTCCTCTCCCCCATGCTGAGAACACAACAAGGTCCTCTCCTCATGCTGAGAACACAACCAGGGCCCTCTCCTCCATGCAGGGAAACATACCCAGGCCCTCTCCCCCATGCTGAGGACACATACCGGGGCCCTCTCCCCAACTGAGACCATAAAGGGCCCTCCCACCATGCTGAGGACACATACCATGGCCTCTCCTCCATGCGGGACACATACCGGTCTCTCCTCCATGCGAGGACACATACAAGGCCCTCTCCTCCATGCTGAGAACACATACCAGGGCCCTCTCCCCATGCTGAGGACACATACAGGCCCTTTCCCCATGTTAGGACCATAAAAGGGCCCTCTCCTCCATGCTGAGGACACGTACAGGCCCTCTCCTCCATGCGGGGACGCATACCAAGGCCCTCTTCTCCATGCTGAGGAGACATACAAGGGCCCTCTCCTCCACAATAACAGTTGCCTGGGCCAGGTTTGTCGGTACCTCCTGAGGTTGCTGTTGTGCACCTCCTGAGGTTCCTTCGTTACCCCTGAGGTTTGGCTTGTCGGTACCCATTGATGGGTTGTTGTCACCCCCTGATGTTGCTTGTTTGTACCTCCGAGGGTTTGGGATGTGTGTAAATTCTGATGTTGGCTGTTGTGTACCTCCTAATGGTTGGATTGTTGTGCACTCCTGAGGGGCGTTTTACCTCCTAAGGGTTTGGATTGTTGGCACCTCCTGAGGTTTGGGCTTGTTGTGTACCTTCTGATGGTTGGCTTGTGTGTACCTCCTGATGTTCTTGTTGTGACCTTCTATGTTGGGATGTTGTGCACCTCCTATGGTTGCTTGTTGTGTACCTCCTAATGGTTGGATGTTGTGCACCTCCTGATGTGGTTTGTTGTGTAGCTCCTGATGGTTGGCTTTTTGTGTACCTCCAGTTGGCTTGTTGTGTCCCTTTCTGATGGGCTTGTTGTGTACCTCCGATGGGCTGGGTACCTCCTGATGGTTGGCTTGTTGTGTACCTCCTGATGGTTGGCTTGTTGTGCACCTCCTGATGGTTGGCTTGTTGTGTGCCTCCTGATGGTTGGCTTGTTGTGTACCTCCTGATGGTTGGCTTGTTGTGTACCTCCTGATGGTTGGCTTGTTGTGTACCTCCTGATGGTTGGTTTTGTGTACCCCCTAAAGGTTGGCTTGTTGTGTACCTCCTGATGGTTGGCTTGTTGTGTACCTCCTGATGGTTGGCTTGTTGTGTACCATTAAGTGGTCACCTTTGTTACCTTCATTCCACTAAGTGGTCACCTTTGTTACCTTCATACCACTGAGTGGTCACCTTTGTTGCCTTCATACCACTAAGTGGTCACCTTTGTTACCTTCATACCACTAAGTGATCACCTTTGTTACCTTCATACCACTAAGTGGTCACCTTTGTTACCTTTATACCAATAAGTGGTCACCTTTGTTACCTTCATACCACTAAGTGGTCACCTTTGTTACCTTCATACCACTAAGTGGTCACCTTTGTTCCCTTCATACCACTAAGGTCAATTGTTACCTTCATACCCTAGTGTCACCTTTCCTAAAAACACTGAGTGGTCACCTTTGTTACCTCATCAACCTAAGTTGCTCACCTTTGTTACCTTCATACCACTAAGTGCTCACCTTTGTTACCTCATACCACAAATGGTCACCTTTGTTACCTCATACCACTACGTGCTCACCTTCGTTCCTTCAACCACTAAGTGGTCACCTTTGTTACCTTCATACCACTAAGTGCTCACCTTCGTTACCTTCATAACCGTAAGTGGTCCCCTTTTGTTACCTTCATACCACTGATAGTCACCTTTGTTACCTTCATACCACTAAGGGGCTCACCTTGTTACCTTCATACCACTAAGTGGTCACCTTTGTTACCTTCATACCACTACGTGCTCACCTTCGTTACCTTCATACCACTAAGTGGTCACCTTTGTTACCTTCATACCACTAAGTGCTCACCTTCGTTACCTTCATACCGTTAAGTGGTCACCTTTGTTGCCTTCATACCAAAAAGTGGTCACATTTGTTACCTTCATACCACTAAGTGGTCACCTTTGTTACCTTCATACCAGTAAGTGGTCACCTTTGTTACCTTAATACCACTGAGTGGTCACCTTTGTTACCTTCATACCACTGAGTGGTCACCTTTGTTACCTTCATACCACTAAGTGGTCACATTTGTTACCTTTAAAACCAATAAGTGTCACCTTTGTTACCTTCGTACCACTAAGTGGTCACCTTTTTTAAACCTTTCAACCACAAGTGGTCACCTTTTTACCTTATACCACTAAGTGGTCACCTTTGTTACCTTCATACCACTAAGTGGTCACCTTTTTTACCTTCATACCACTAAGTGGTCACCTTTGTTACCTTCATACCACTAAGTGGTCACATTTGTTACCTTCATACCACTAAGTGGTCACCTTTGTTACCTTAATACCACTGAGTGGTCACCTTTGTTACCTTCATGCCACTGAGTGGTCACCTTTGTGACCTTCATACCACTAAGTGGTCACCTTTGTTACCTTCATACCACTAAGTGGTCACCTTTGTTCCCTTTCATACCACTAATGCTCACCTTCTGTTAACCTTCATACCGTAAGTGGTCACCTTTGTTGCCTTCATACCACTAAGTGGTCACCTTTGTTACCTTCATACCACTAAGTGGGCACCTTTGTTGCCTTCATACCAGTAAGTGGTCACCTCTGTTACCTTAATACCACTGAGTGGTCACCTTTGTTACCTCATACCACTAAGTGGTCCACCTTTGTTACCTTCATACCACAAGTGGTCACCTTTGTTACCTATACCACTAATGTCACCTTTGTTACCTTCAACCACTAAGTGGTCACCTTTGTTACCTTCATGCCACTAAGGGGTCACCTTTGTTACCGCCCAATACCACTAAGTGGTCCCCTTTTGTTACCTTCATACACTAAGGGGTCACCTTTGTTACCTTCATACCACTAATGGTCCCCTTTTTATGTTGTTTACCCCCCCAAAAAAATGATCTATCGCATCTTCTTGGGAGCCAGGAGCGTAAACACATTTTAAAATGTGGAAAAAGACACATGTGTACAGTTCAGGACATTTTTTAAAGGAAACGTTTTCGCCACGAGTGGCTTCTTCAGTCCTAATGTTTAGGATTAGAACTGAACAAGTCACTCGGGGCGAAACGTTTTCCTTTAATAAATGCCCTGAACTGTACATAAGCGTCTTTTTCCACATTTTGTCGTATCACCATAACATTTCCACATTTTAAAATGTTGGACCAGAGCTGTAACACATTAGCTCTGGGAGCCAAGAGCTAAAAGCTTACTTTTTTACCACTTAGGTGGTCAGGTGTTTGTAAACATATAACACTTTTTACCCTTGAGGACCAAGAACTCGTCATTTAATTGGTCAGAAAAAACTGTCTTGGCTCCTACACCTATAATATTATTATCATATCATTATTAAATGTTGTTGTTGTTGTTGTTGTATTATTTTTATATAAAAGAAGCGCTAACCACACGGGTCAACAGGGCCAGCAGTTTATAAACCATCTTTTACACAGGTAGCTCATCTTTTTTACACTGAATAATGAGTCTTAAGAATAAGAGCACTAGAGTGCAGAAGGGAATATCAACAGCACGAAAGTTCTAACGGACATCAGTCGCCATGTTTCATAACCTCAAGGAAAAATCCATTAATTTTTCGTAACATAATAGACCCCAGAAAATTATTTTTTTTTTTAGAAATCTTGATACGGGGACACGGAGTTAAGCTCCAGAAAAAAAATAAAAAAATAATTTTTTTTTTCCTGTAGATATAGTGATGATCCGAGGAATTGAAGCTGGACATAGCGAGATTGAGGAGGTTTTCCATAACGTGACTGATGGTGTTTGCCATAGGGGGGAAGAGTCCCAGATTTCGTCAGGGGAAAAAATCGGAAGAAAAGTTGGATCCCAGGGGCTCGTCAGAGCATGATCCGAGGAGGACGTCAAAGAATGATCCAGAGAGCTCGTCAAATGTGATCCAAGGAGCTTGTCTTAGCATGATCCAAGGGGTTATACACAAATAACCCGCATATAAAGAGAGGACTTACGACACGTTTTTGGTCCGACTTGGACCATTACCAAGTATTTGTTCCAGTCACGATATTGTGCCTTTTTTGTAATTTGTTATCCCCAAAGGGGTTCGTCATAGCAAAGATCCAAAAGCTCGCATAGGTCATTTTTTGGAGTTCTTCACACGTGATCGGTCACAGCAAGTTAATGTACACTACACAACATCAATACTCAATAAAATTGATAAACTGGGATTTCCCGCTCCGAATAACAGCGCCAACAATTCTTTGAGAAAAACACATCTTTGGTGATCACTTAAAGCTGGTCAAGCCAGTTAGTCATCAGTTATATCATGTACTATAACAGATTTATTTTTCTTAATTAACTGTTTTATTATATTGAAAAAATTTTTCCCGCACACACACATACATACACACACACACACACACACACACCCGCACACACACACACACACACACACACAAACACACACACACACACACAAACACCACACACACACACACACACACACACACACACACACACACACACACACACACACACACACACACACACACACACACACACAAGAGTGGGCGCCTTGACGAGCGGGGGCCACCAGGGGTTTAGTCCGGGGACCAATGCTATTCTGGTTTATGTAACGACATGACGGAAGGTATAAAACTCAGAAGTGTCCCTGTTTGCAGAAAATTTTGAAGTTAATGAGGAGAATTAAATCAGATGCGGACAAGACAGATTTTACAAAGAGACCGGACAGGTTTGGGTGGTGGTCCAGCAACTGACTTCTAGAATTTTTAACCCCGCCAAATGCAAATCCATGAAGATCGAGAAGGGCAAAGAAGACCGCAGACAGAGTATAGGCTAGGAGGTCAAAGACTGCAAACCTCACTCAAGGAGAAAGATCTAGGAGTGAGTATAAATCGAGTACATCGCCAGAAGCAGACATTAACCAGATAACGCTGCGGTAATATGCCGCCTGGGCAAACCTGAGAATAGCGTTTTGGTACCTCAGTAAGGAATCGTTCAAGACTTTATATACTATGACGCCATGCCCATACTGGGGTACGCAGCACCATTTGGAACCCACAGTTGGGCAACACGTCAAGAAATTAGAGAAAGTGCAAAGGTTTTGCAACAAGGCTAGTTCCAGAGCTACGGGGAATGGCCTAAAGAAGAAAAGTTAAGGGAAATCGGTCTAACGAGTCTGGAGGACAGGAGGGTCAGGGGAGACATGATAACGGCATACAAAATACTGCGTGGAATAGAAAAGGTGGACAGAGACAGGATGATCCAGAGATGGGACACAGAAACAAGGGGTCACAACTGGAAGCTGAGGACTCAGATGAGCCAAAGGGATGTTAGGAAGTATTTCTTCAGCCGCAGAGTTGTTAGGAAGGGGAATAGTCTGGCAAGCGATGTAGTGGAGGCACGAACCATGCATAGTTTTAAGACGAGGTATTATAAAGCTCATGGAGCAGAGAGTGGGAGGACCCAGTAGCTGTCAATGAAGAGGTGGGGCCAGGAGCTGAGTCTCGACCCCTGCAACCACAATTAGGTGAGTACACACACAAACACACACACACACACACACACACCCTCAGTCATTATATATTGAAGCTGTTTAAGTGAGAAACTTAAATTTAATTAACGTGCTTTAATGAGAATACAAATTTCACACTAAATTACACCAAAAAAAAGGATATCCGCTGCACTGGAATTTCATTCTTAGCTGCTGCTCGACTTGAACATTTAAGTCAATGGAAGTTGTCAATGTTATTCCAGGATACTGAGAATAGGTTCAACAATTTTGGTCATACAGTATTTTCACATGTCAACTGCTGAAAGAATTTATTCCTAGTTACCCTACATGATCGTTGGAAATTTCATAGGAAAAAAATAAATTTATTTAAGCACTTGCTACAGAATATAGATTTTTTTTAAGATACACTATGGTGTGGCCACATGAAAATATATTAAAAAATAAATTTTTTTCCCGAAATAACCCAATAAAGTCAAACAGACAGTCATTTTTGAAGAGACATTCTGCAGTTATTACATAGAAAGTAACATGATTAATGTAACTGGGGGCTTTAAAACTGACGGAACCTAACTTGAAGGCGAAGTTTAATTTCCGGGAAAAAACATCAGTACTGAGTTTAAAGCTGACCAGAAGAGTCATTCCCACTGTTGCGGAGAATCCAACAAAATTTGCACTTTCCCAACCCAGTTGTTAGGAATGGAATAGCAAAACCTGGCATCCCAGGTTTGTTATACTGCTGTACCTTTCTCCCGGGTAGTAATAAACGTTTCTTATGTGTGTGAATGAAGGCTAACAAATATTCACAGGACGAATCAAGTAAAAAGTAATACCCTCAGTGGAATGTCTCACAAACTCTCGATTCCTTTAAATCTTTCCCCTAATTTTCCCCTAACCTGCGGTTCTCCGATATAACATGCAACACTATATATTCTTAGCATTTAAGGGGAACGACATTCCTTTGATTTTGTGAATGACGCTTGATTAAATAAACTAAGGCTAACCTCTCTTTGCTCAGCTCCAACGAGATTGCCCCAGTTTTCAAGGCGTTGTATGATCTGTATTGGTTTAGCTGTTCTCGATAAATTTACAGCGAACTGTGATTGTCTACTTCACATGTTCCCTGGGACACCGAACCCTTCAACTTGCAGGTTGATTTAATTTTGAGTATTAAGTCCTTTCTTCCAACAAAGAAAACTTTAGTCTCTGGACTTATAAAAAAAAATTAGAAAGCAGAGCTAGTGCGAACTCTGGGAGGAACCGAGGGGAAGAAGATAAGAGAAAATATGGTGATTCGTTAGAGAGAAGCACTGAAAACAAGAGAGACCATACAGGAGGGATGTTATCTTTTGTGCTTCTGCAAAAGTAAACTAAATTTTTTAGTTTTACAAGCAGGATTTATCAACATACATAAAAAAGAAAGCCTAATTTCTTACCCCTTACTCTTCTATAAGGGTCATGTTGTGGTGATGAAGCTCATAATCCCCAATGAACCTAAGGAACTTTCAACCTTATCCTCTCTCCATATAGCAGCGGTTCATAACTTTTTTGGTAAGACCCAAATAATGTTGAGAAATCTACATGACACCCATATGTTCATAACCTTATTTACAACATTAGTAAAACATGATCTTGGTCCTAATAAAGTATGGCAAAAACCAAAGATAAATACCAGTATCTTATTAATTTTGGTTAGTAAACAGGAAATATAATGAAAAAATCCGTAAAAGAATATTGTACTTTTGCAATAGGTGGGTTGTGGTATCGTCCTCAAGACGTGTCATAATTAATGAGATCCCTGGCACTGTGTGGTTTAAACGAGCTTCTCCCAAAATTGGGGTGAGTTAGATAACACACTGTATCTTATATCATGCTGTGGTTGCAGATGGTTTTTGTACTTTGTGTGACCGTGTGTGCTGAAAATTCTGCCTCAAAGGAAAGAGCACTTTCAGGGCTTCACCTTCAAATATCTTTTTTTTTTGTAAACTTTGATCCAGAAGAAATTTGGTGATTCTTTTTGTTTTTTGAAATCGTATGAAATGTTTCATCATTCTGAATTTCGATGAGCTGCTTCTCAGGATTTGCTGAAGTTGGAAATATCGTCAGGTAGGTCCTCAGGTTCAGTGTTGAAGGGATTTGTTACCCTTTTGATCAGCTGGGAAATATGTTCCAAGATGATGCTTAGGACTTGGCTCGGTGAAAATGTTTCATCCTCCAGAAGTGCTCACAAGGATGGAAATGATCCAGTGTTTCCAGCCTCAATTTTACTCTTCCACACCGTCACTTTGCTTTTGTCAGTTTCTCTGATTGCCCAACCAACGCTAATGTTCGAGCGCGACCTTACGTAGAAATGTTCAAAACGTTAATGCCAGCAGAAATATCGGTAAGATAAGCCACTTGCATCATTGCTTTTTAATCTGAGAATTTTAGGGCTAATGGATGATTTTTTTAAACCAAAAATATGTCTCGTTCCGTATTTAAGCAATCGTTGCAGCACTTTTTCTCGTGACAGTCGCACATGTTCCGAACTAAAATAAGAACACACCGTAGCAGATCCTGGAGTTAATAGTCGTCTTGCATATCATTCTGCAACACACCTGACAAACCATACCATGGGCAGGGTTAGAACCCACGATCAGAGAGTCACAAAACTCCAAAAAGACGCGTTTGGCCACTGAACCAGCTAGCTACAAAAAATTGATTTCCCAAATAGATATATTTCTACACCATAGGAAGGTTCTAACCCCACCCGTGGTATGGTTTGTTTGCAATCGTGTCATTACGATTTCGCAAGACACCCGACAACCTCTGAGAAGTAAGATTTTCAAAGAGAAGGAAACATTAAACAACCAGCACTAGCGGATTTCTCTCTTTCACTAAAACAGTGAAACCTTGGAGTGCTCCTAACACTGCTGGTGCAACCCATCAAATAGACACTAAAACACTGATTCCACTGAAGTCCTTCTTCCTTGAAGAATGACTCAACAATTTTGAAAGAATCTTTTCCGTATCTACTGGATCTTTATACCGTACTCACCTAATTGTCACCTAATTGTACTCACCTAATTGTACTCAGTGAAGTGGCCCCGCCTCTTCACTGATCGCTACTAGGTCCTTTCTCTCTCTGCTTCCTGAGCGTTGTCATACTTCGTCTTAAAGCTATGTATGGTTCCTGCCTCCACTACATCACTTGCTAGGCTATTCCACTTCCTGACGACTCTGTGACTGAAAAAGTACTTCCTAACATCCCTGTGACTCGTCCGAGTCTTCAGCTTCCAATTGTGACCTTTTGTTTCTGTGTTCCCTCTCTGGAACATCCTTTCTCTGTCCACCTTGCCTATTCCACTCATTATTTTGTATGTTGTTATCATGTCTCCCCTGACCCTCCTGTCCTCCAGTGTCGTCAGTCCGATTTCCCTCAACCTTTCTTCGTAGAACATTCCCCTGAGCTCCGGAACTAGCCTTGTTGCAAACCTTTGTACTTTCTCTAATTTCTTGACGTGCTTGACCAGGTGTGGGGTCCAAACTGGTGCTGCATACTCCAGTATGGGCCTGACGTACACAATGTACAGTGTCTTGAACGAATCCTTGGGTATCATCAGTAACATCTTTAGACTCCTCCACCTGGGTTTTAATGGCTGCAGTCACCTGGTCTTTTATCACACCCTGTTCTCAATTCGTTGGCTATTTGTGTCATTGGACAAAAGTATCGGTTAAATTTTATTTGCGGCTTCACTGCCACAAACTATCCACACCACCTCGAGGGCTGCTGTTTGACCATTTCCTCACCAATGGTGTGTTGCTCCTTTACTCTTGGGAATCCTCTGAGCTACATGAGGTATGAAGCGATTGTTTTCTTGCCTCACTGAGTAAACAACTGCATTGCTTTCAGAAAACACGTTTCTACTGTTAAGTTCTTGTTCTTTCCTTTTAAAGAAGCTCTCTCACTGTTCATAAACACACTGTGCTTTTCGTCTGAGTGCCTTCTAAGCTTGTTCTGCTTATATCACTCATCGTTCAAGACTTCCCAACCAATAACACATTGTGGTTTAAGTATGTCACGTTGAGTGACGCACTTAAGCCACAGTGTTATGATGTGAAATGAAAATTGCACTCTGGAACGTGCTTTGATACCCTCCGTTGACAGTGGTGGACGACCTCTTGTATCCCCAGATGACGTAAGTATTAGAGGCCCGCATGCGGATCCGAAGCCAAAGGTACATTACTCCTGGTGCTTCCGATCGACTACCCCGTTTATTAGCTGAATGATTAATGCAGTTTTGCTAAGTGTAGCTAGGTCAGTCTTGTATGTGCCATCCCGGTATCCAGGGATCATCAGCACTACCCTTCACACCGAGGATGATTAGGGTTCTTGGGTGAATATATGGTTCATTTCGTTTATCTTATGAGCTGTCCCCCTTTTTCGAAAAATAAAAATTATCACGCGTAGTGAGATTAAATGTCTCATGAACTTCCAAAATCTGAAATTGCCTTTTGAGCACTTTCTGGGCTTTCCCGAACCAGAGACAGAAGATCTACTTTTTCTCGGGAAAGTGCTTTCAGCTGTACCCTCCAGCGACGACACTTCAACCACGCTCGCCATTGACCATTTTGTAAACGAAACCAAAAGATAAACGACGAAGCGGATGTGGAATGCACAGCGCAATCGTACAGTAAGAAATAAGCTTCCTGTAAGACTCCCTCACTAACGGAAATCTTTAAAACACAGCACTGATATCTTTTCTTTACAACCAACAGATCCCGAGGGACACCTGAGACACCATATACTACAAGAACCCTTAAAATGGGACACATTTTGTCAAAGTCAGCAACTGCACCTAAGCCAGTGCCTAAAAAGTTTTTTTTTTTCACTCCGTCAATAAAAACCCCAGTGACAGTCAACTGACATTTCCTCTAAATTCGTGTCTAGGAACGTTTGTCATCCCACGTACGGTCGTACATAAACCTCCCGGAGTGTGATCTAACACAGAGACAGCTAGATTTATAACATCCCAATCATCTTAGTGGACAAGGGACACCTCCGTCCCCACAACACGTGGATGGAGAAAACTATCAGCCAATATAAACCAGCAAACACTTGATGGCGAATCAAGTTTTCCCTTAGTATATATAGCCAACCAACGCTTTCCAGTGAGAGTTCAAAGCAGCACAGCAACAATGCAACAAATATTTCCGATATGGTCACCCAATGAAACATGCCATGTTTCCAGTAGAATGCCCTGTCTGTTTCCACAGAGCACAGCGTCTCAGATTGTAAACTCTCCTTCCTGCCGTACCTGTAGGGATACGGTTGTAAATAGTATGGTGATGCCGACAAACTGTAGAACAGGACACTTGTAAACAGTTCGGGGTATTTAAAGAAAAAATTTAAAGAAAAATAATGTCGTTTTCTAATAAATATGTCATAGTGTTTGCTTACGTGTCTTTCTAAACCAGTTTTAGCTGTCTTTGTTGTGGCTCATATTATGATTCCGTCTCCCTTGGTAACCTCCCTCTTCATAATTTAGAGCACTATTCCTAGACATCAGGATACACAAACCTGCACTCTCTTGTGTATCGATTTCTGCATGTTCTTCCATAGCTCTTAAAGTAGACTGGAAAGTTAAATAATTTACATGACGCAACAATTGCTTATGCAAACTGGAAATTCTACGTCCTGATTCTCTTTGGAGTTCCTCTACAAACAAACTGTCCGGTATATTCATTAATGCGTCCTGTCTGCGGTTAGCCATCAATCGGACCTCGGGAAAACATTTTCAGAAATGTGTCCCCTAGTGGATCCCGAATTGCGCTGCTTGGGACTGCTTGGGACTGCTGTCAATACAATTCCACCCGAGATTGTTTCCTAGCCTACAGTCAAGCATGAAAACAAGCCCGCAGCCTCATAACACGAACAGTTCAACCATCATGCTGGTAAACTAACCAGATTATCCCTGCATGAAAAGACAGAAAATTTCCGGACAGATATACACTTAACTTCGCCTCAGTTATCATAATTGCTGCAGAATAAATGACAGATCCCTACGAAACTGGCCTTTAGGTAACACCTTTAATTTTTTTCCATGGCTTACATTTAGTGTTGAAAATGGTATAAAATACCGACAAGTTGAAGATTAAGACACATGTGCAACAGTTAGGCATCTTTATTGATGAAACATTTCGCCTACACAGTTGGCTTCTTCAGTCAAATACAGAGGAAACAGATGTATAAGTGAAATAAAGATAATGTAATAAGTTCATCAATCTTGGGGGTAAAGCATTTGAGGTGGTCAGTCCCTCAGCCTGGAGAAGCTTTCAACTCCATGATCTGGAACTATATATCGTTCCAGACTATGGACCTGAACTTTTCTTCAGGCTGAGGACTGATCACCTCAAAAGCTTTGTCTACAAGATTGATGGACTGATTGCATCTTTATTTCACTTCTACACCTACTCCCTCTGTATTTGACTGAAGAAGCCTGCTGTGTAGGCGGAACGTTTTAGCAATAAAGATGCCCAACTGTTGCCCATGTGTCTTAATCTTCGGCTTACCTTTAGTTCTCCAATCCCTCTTTTCTCCAATCAAAGCTTCAGCGAGAGATCACAATAGTCTTCACAATAAATACTTATGAACCGTCCAGTGACTTGTTTACTACTCGAGATATAATATCAACACCTTAAGTTCAAACCTACGGCAGCTGGCCCTGATGATATTCACTGCTGCGGCACCAACATCCCACAGAACTTGCATTTCTCTTACATCTTTTCAGCCAAATATGGCGCAAAGGTATTTTTACCCTCTGTGTCATAATCCAGACACCTCAGAATAAGATCTATCATGTTAAAGACCTATAACATTTTTAACTTGTATTAGAATGCTTACTGTATAAATGTCTCTAATGGATTTAGGAGGATCAAAACTACTGTGACCTTCATCAGTTTGCCTTTTAGAAATAGTCGCTATAACATCGACTCGCTACACATTTCAAAACTGGTTCTCGGCCCAACACTCGGTTGTCGCCATTTCCATCGATCTAGAAAAAGTCTTTGGGTTAACTGAAGGTGTAAAGAGGCCAAAGCCAAGTGTGCTAGAGCATGGAAAATGTACAGAAGGTAAAGGACTCAAGAAAACAAGAATTTGAGGAGAAGAATCAGATGCGAATATGCATGGATAAGGAGAGAAGCCCAGAGGCAAAACGAGAATGACATAGTACCAACCTGGCGTTAAAACATTTAATCTCAAGCCCATACTATAAGCCTTGGGGGCAAATTTCAACTTATTTTTGAAGATTATCTATCAGGGAGACACTTCAGAGTTTGAGTGAATATCTTCTCTCGGGATATTATACAAAATGAAGGCGTAGAACTAGGTTGCATCCTTACTACTATGTTATTTCTGTTAGTTATTAACGGACTTCCTGTGATTCTCACCCCACATTTCTAAATGTCTTTATGTGGGTGATTTTTGTCATCCCTAGCGCAGGTCCGGTCTCCTGACATGTAGCAGTCTCACTACCCAGCTGGGCTACGTCACAGGGTTTAAAGTTGTCTGTTGCTAAAAACCAACTCTAAGCTTCAATGACACTCTCTTACGAACACAGGTACAAGCTAAATGTATTTCGGTCTCTAAGATACCAGAGTAAGGTATTCCTGTAATCCAGAATCCTAGTCCCCTTTGCCTCAGTGCACGCAACTAGAATAGTGCAGAGTGGGGCATAAGTTGATAATCCAATCATATGTCTGTACTGAAGATTGAAGGGAATAAAAGAGGCATTTATAAAATATCATTTGAAAACTAATATTTAAATTTTCTTCAATAGAAATGGCAACTTAGGACAAATCTAACTGAAACTATTCAAAGAGACCAAAGAGCCCAATATCGTAATAAATTATCGCTTTAAGTTTGAAGTCACTGTGTTTGGTATTAAATTACTGTAAACAAATCTAAAATATATTTAGTTTGGTTAGGCTAAAAAAAATTGTTCTTGTTACAATAAGGTTAGGTAAGTTTTCTAAGTTTCTTTTGGTGCAAAATTAAAATTTTTTACATTAACATTAATGAAAAAAGTATATCTTTAAGCGTATAAGAGAAAATTTTAGAGAGGACTTAATTTTAAATGAGTTCTTGCTAATTGACCAGTTTTACACATTCGACACGACATATATTATATATATAATATAATATATATATATATAATAATAAATATATATATATATATATATATATATATATATATATATATATATATAAAATATTTTATATAATATATATATATATATATATTTCGTGCCGAATAGGCAGAACTTTCGATCTTGGGTTAAAATAGCAAATTCATCTTGCCATATAGGCCAAGCGACAATTTGTGTATGCAATTAATTTTGCCAAAATCATTCTGAACCTAACGATAAAAATAATTTTTACTGTGTTTTGTTTACTATTAAATTACTGTAAACAAATCTAAAATATATTTAGTTGGGTTAAAGGGTAAAAAAAATTTTTCTTGTTATAATAGGTTAGGTAAGTTTCTAAGATTCTTTTGGTGCAAAATTTAAAAATTTTTTACATTTAAAATTAATAAAAAAAAAATCTTTAAACTATAAGAGAAAATTTTAGAAAGGAAATTTAATTTTTAAAAATTTTTTGTAATTGACCATTTTACATATTCGGCACGACTATATATATATATATAATATTTTATATATAATAATATATATATAATTTTTTATTTTTAAATTTTCATGGAAAACCCCCCCGGGTTTCCCCATGCTACGGTATCCGATAAATCCGGGAGCCCGGGTTTGATCGAAAAAAATTTGCCTCGCTTTTTCCCCATAAAAACCCGGGGAAACGTACGATGCGTACGAGACTTCCCCGTTGGCCTGAACTCCCCGTGTGTGCCCTTTTCAAGCCAGCCAGTGTGCTGCATCTAAGGATCATCGGTTCTTCCAATTACCAATTAACATTGTTTTTTTGGGGCTTTTTTCGCAAAATAAGTCACCATGGGCCCCCCAAAAAAGCTTCTAGTGCCCCCCTTGGAAAAAGGGTAAATTAGATAGAAAAAAAAGAAAAATTTTTTAAGGGTTTTGGGTAACCCTTTGGGGATCCCTTTTTTTGGGAAACCCTTTTGCCCACTTTAAAAATTTTTGGAAATTTTTTGGGAAAGTGGGTTGAACTGCTAACCTTTTTGGAGGCATAACCCCAAAAAAACAAGCCTGCTGGTGACTATTATAATGGCAAAGTTTGGGGCCCCATTTTGAAAAATTTTAAAAGGAAACGGGGGTACAACCTCATAGACAGTTTTGTTGTTGACAGAGGCCATACCTCAAGCGGTTCCTAGGGCTTGAAAGAAAAGGGAATACCCCGGAAAAGGGTTTTTCTACCTAAATCCTAAGGAAGGGGGATTCCCCTTCAAAACACTAAACCATCCCATTTTCCCCCCCTTTCCCCATCCCTAAAACATCACCAAAATCTTCAATAAAAGGTGTTATGTAAAAAGTGATGTCTTCTTTCAATTTTGTTTTAAAAAAAATTTCATTTTGTAAAAAATTTTTTTTTATTTTTTGGGGTGTACCCGGGATTAATTTGACTTCCAATTTCTTATGGGGAAAATTGATTTGCCTTCCGATAATTTTGGGTTACAAAACTCTCAGGAACGGGGTTAAAAAACGGAACCGGGGTCCACTGTATAATATAATATATATAATTAAAAAAATTTTATAAAAAAATATATAAAATTAAAATTTTATATATATTTAAAAATTTTAAATATATAATATTTATATATAAA